>LR750555.1:336943-400118 GCA_902729485.2 Mus minutoides | reverse complement strand
CCTCTTCTTCTTTTTCTTCCTCTTCCTCTTCTTCTTCTTTTTCTTCTTCTTCCTTTTCTTCTTCCTCTTCCTCCTCTTCCTCCTCTTTCTTCTCTTCTCCTTCTCCTTCTCCTTCTTCTTCTTCTTCTTCTTCTTTGGTTTTTCGAGACAGGGTTTCTCTGTATAGCCCTAGCTGTCCTGGGACTCACTCTGTAGACCAAGCTGGCCTCGAACTCAGAAATCTGCCTGCCTCTGCCTCCCGAGTGCTAGGATTAAAGGCGTGCGCCACCATGCCTGGCCTTTTTTTTTAATAATAAAAAAAATTCTTCTATTATTTTATTGTGTGTGCTCGGGTGTTTTGGCCTCATGTATGTAAGTATAGCACATGCATGCGTTGTGCCCACAGAAGCCAGAAGAGGGTGTTGGATCCCTGGAACTAGAGTTACAGATGATTGTGAGCTGTCACGTGGGTTCTGTGAACCGAACTTGGTCCCCTGGAGATGGCAGTCATGCAGCCAGTACCCTGCTGAGCCATCTCTCCACCCACACTCCCGTCCCCACCTTCTTTTTTTCCTTTATGACTGGATCTCTCACTATGCAGGCCTGGTTAGCCTGGTTAGTCATACTGCAGACCAGGCGGACCTCAAATTCCCGTGATTTCCTTGCCTCTGCCTCCTGAGTGTTAAAAACATGTGCCAACAGACCCTGCAGTTTTCTTTTTTATGCAAGCCAGTTCTCCAGCGTGGGGAACAGTACTGCACAAATTCAGGATGGCCCGTCCCATCTCAATTAACCTAATAAAGATAATCCCTTACAGGCATGTCAGAGGCCTGTCTCCTTAGTCATACTAGATCCCATCAAATTGACAGTATTCATCATCATGTCCTGAATCAGGTCAACTCTGTGGCTTTGTCCCTCTCAGCTTGTTTCAGCTCTGAAGTCTTGCAGGAGGGTGCTTCTCCGCCCCCCCCCCCCCCTTGGCAGTGGCTAACACTCTATGCTAGGCCTTCTACTCCCAAACACAGGAAATGGCTTTTCATCTACTGAAGTTCCAAACATCTGCTCCAGGGCTCCACAGCTTCCCATTGTACCCACAGGTAGCCATCTCCCGTGCACCATCCGCCGAAAGGCCTTAGGACCAAATTGTTGTGGGGGTTTAGGGGGGAGAAGGGACCTGTAAAGATTCTAGCTTTCGAGTGTGGGAGAGAAGAGAAATTATGGAGGTAACTTGTAGCCTCAGAGACCCTGGCCCTGTCTGGACTGAGTGGGCTCCATGTTCACCTTTCTATTACTAGCATCTTAAGTATCAGCAGCTTGTGTCCATGAGTCCTTGGAGGGTGACCATAGCTACCCAGAGAGGCAGGAAGGAGGCACAGGGCTACATATATATCCACATATCCAGATGCCCACGCATGCAGATGGCAGAGAGCTGCCTTTCCCGTGAAATCAGGCAGTTGCCCAGGTGATGGATCTTGTGATTCGCTGAGAGCCTGTCTGCCCTAAAATAGCTATCTTTGCTCAGTCTGAACTAGCAATTGATTTCTTCAGTTTTAAGACCTGGTGTTAGACATTGTTCAGCCTGGGGCAGAAAGCACGCAGCCTAGGGAGAAGGCCATATCAAAGAGACATTGGGATTCATGTCCCCAGCTCTGGTCCTGTGAGATCTTGGCCAGTGACTTCCTCCCTGGCCCTTTGTCACCATCTCTAAGCCCTTTCAAAAGTTCTGACCTGTGTCCTTGACACACAATTCAGGACACTGTGCATTGTTAGGCCCAGGTCTCACAGTACTTAGGGTCTCCCTGAGCGACAGGTGAGATTCTCCCTTCTTTGGAGGGTGTCACCGGGAGCCAAGGGACTCCCCCTAATCACTCAACTGTCAACTTCTGGGGTCAAGACTCACACTCAAGTCTCTGGGTCTGCAGCTGAGGCAGCCCAGGTGTCCAGGCTGCAGCTGTGGGCTAGTTTTCCTCTCCTGCAGCTGCCCCAGTCTGGCCGAATCCCATTAGGGTTCTGAGGGCAGTGGGAACCATCTGGCAGAGCAGCTGAATGGAGACTGTGTTGGGTGACCGAGGCCTGTGGCCACCTGCACAGAAATGTTCACTTTCTTCTGTGCCTAGGTCACTGTGTGGGCACTGGTGAGTTCAGCCACTCTTGTGGCAAAAAATTCATGACTGTCCTAACCATTGCACATGACAAGAAAGGAGGACAGAGAGGAGAGAGAGAGAGAGAGAGAGAGAGAGAGAGAGAGAGAGAGAGAGAGGAAGTCAAAGAAGGTGCTATCACCACAATCCAAATTTGAAACTTTAGAGGACCACAGACCTAGCTGGAGCCATGGCGCTCTGCAGGCAAATGTTCTGGGGGGACACATTTAGCCCATTCTGCAGAACCTGGGGGATGAAAGGGAAATACTACACTTAGGTTCTTCTGAACTGTTCATGCTACCCAGTCACTCACAAGGCAACTCTAAACAAAAGCCTGTTGAAGGCAGTGAACTCCAGAGTCCTCCAACCCTACGTGATGCTCTCCAGAACACACTTAGAGAAGGGTAGGCTTGAGTCTTGCAAGCAGGAATAGTAGGCAGTTAGGATTGGATGATTTTATTCCTGGGCTGTCTTGAGTTGTTACACAGCAAACCAAATTTCAGGGTTGTTCACCCTCTCCCGCCTTGGGACTGTTGGGAGAGAGATGTTCTCTCGGGACACAGAACCACTTTTTAAAATACCTTCACAACATGCACACATTTCTGGTGTTCAGGATTTAAAATGCTGCAGTCATCTATTTGTGGCTATTTCTCATTTCCTATAAACACCCAAGAATTAGAACTTCAGACTAGTGTTTGTCAAGATGAGTCTGAATAGGTCAGGAATCGGTTCACGGTAGAATGGTGCCAAGTATTTAAAATATCAAGGACATGGACAAAGTAACATGACACAGGCTGTTGACAGATGCTCGGAGGCACCCCCACTCTCTAACATAAATTACTGTCTTAAAAAGGAACGGAATTTTAAGTTGTTGAATCTTTCCCAAAACAAAAGTCTAAACGCATTGCCTTTCTAAAACCCCAGCCTTTTAGGAATGGGAATTCCGTTCTATCCATGAAATGAGTTCTATTAGATGTCACAGAAGAAAATCTAGGCGAGCGTCCACCAGTTATATCCTTAATGATTCACATATTCTTTCCATTATTTATTCACTCTGCACCCTGATTATAACATCCTCCCAGTACCACCCCCCGCACCAGCCCCTCTCTCCATCCCTCATCCCCTTCTCCTCTGAGAAGGGGGAGGTGTCCCCGGGTACCAACCCACCCTGGCACCTCAAGTCACTGCAGGACTAGGCGCATCCTCTCCCACTGAGGCCAGACAAGATTGCCCAGTTAGGGGAACAGGACCTGTATGTAGGCAGGCAACAGTCAGGATAAGCCCCTGCTCCAGTTGTTGGGAGACCCACATGAAGACCAAGCTGCAAATCGGCTACATGTGAGCAGATTGATTTTATGTGTCTGTTTTGCTTGCTTGTATATATGCACAGTGTGCGTGCCTGGTGTCTCCTTGGTTGTACGTAGTTCTTTATATGGGGTTGAGGCCTTGTGGTGTCATGACATCTTTGTGGCAGTCAGTCCCACCCTATCCCCACCCTATGCACTTTGGCTTATCATTGATGTCCTTGTTCAGTTCGTGACTGGACAGTCCGGTTGGTGAGACTTTGTGGGTGGAGCTTCTGACATTACCAGGGGACACAATTTCACAGCAAACTCTCTGATCCTCTGGCTCTTACAATCAGTTTGTCACCTCTTCTGAAATATCCCCTGAGCCTTAGGTGTGGAAGTTGTGTCCATTGGGATTGGGCCCCATAACTGCATTCTGATTGGCTTTGGTTGTCTGTCACGATCTGTATCCGCTACAAAGACAAGTTTTCCTGGTGAGGAGCGCCATTTAGGTTTATAATACAGGGTCCTCAGTAGCATGGGCTGGGCCTGGAGTGATACCTACGCGGTTTAAAGCACTTACTGGAAGAGCCAGGTTTCATCCTCAGCGGTAGGCAAACCCTCCGGGAGTAAATGCCACCAACAACCCTAAAACCTATGAGGGAAGGTGCACAAGAGTATGTACTAGAAGAGAGCTGGGGTGGGTGTGCACAAGTGTGTATGGGACAGCGAAGAATGGGTAAAACCATGGCAGAGGACCGTGACTTGGGGTTCAGGGGCAGGGAGTCTCTCAAGGGTAGCCTAGGCTACAGAATGAGAGAACATGTCTTGGAAGGAGAGCAGAAGGTTGAGTCTCTGTAAAAGGGTGGGTGCAGTTTAATACATTTCTTTTCAACTTAGGTTTCTAATTTTTCAAACCAAAAACTTGAGCAAAGTTGGTAAGACTTCAATAATCAGAAACGTAATTCATGAGTAGGGCTCGCTGGATCACAGCAGGAGGGAGCTGGAGGCAGAAGGGCGAAGAGTTTAGGCCAGCAGGGTTCATGACAAGGCTCAAAACCAAGGGTGGCAGGGGCATGTCTGCCTTACGACCCTTCACTAGGTTCTTTTTTTATTTCTCCTTAATAAATCTGTTCAGTGTGCTCAAAAACAAAACAAAATACAATTCATCTATTACAATAGGGAATCTAATTTTCTTTTTATTTATTCATTCATTTACTTGAGGCAAGGTTTCTCTGTGTAGCCCTGGCTGTCCTGGAACTGACTCTGCAGACCAGGCTGGCCTTGAACTCAGAGACCAGCCTGCCTCCACCTCCTGAGTGTCAGGATTAAATGAGTATACCACCGCTCACAAGGCCTAATGTTAATTTTTAATTATCTGTTGTATGTGGCTATGTCAATGTGAATACAGGCATCCCTGGAGGCTAGAGGTGGAGGTGTCCGACTTCCCTGGAGCTGACGTCGTGAAGGTATGAGCCTGATGTGGATGTTGGTCGAATCCCAATTCTCTCCAAGGCAGTGTGTGTTCTTAATGGATGAGCTACTGTTCCAGCCCAAACCAGATGTCCTTAGACCCTACTGTGTCCTGCTTATTGGAGCAGGAGTAGAGGTGCTCATGGGACTGCTCCTCTCACAACAAAAACTAGAGGCCGGAGAAAGCCCAGTAGTTCTTGCAGAGAACCAGAGTTTGGTTCACACCCATGTGGTGGCTCGTAACTGGCTCTAACTCCAATTTTAGGGGATCCAATACTCTTTTTCTGGCTTCTGAGGGCATCAGGACACAGGTGGTGCACATATATACATACAAGTAGCATGCATACACACACACACATCCCCCCAAAAAACCAAACAAGAAAAAAAAATCTTAAAAAAAAAAAAAAAAGTAGTTCAGCCAGGCATGGTGGGATACATCTTTAAACCCAGCACTCAGGAGAAGCAAGCAATCTTTCTGAGCTCCAGGCCAGCCAGGGACAGAGATTGAGACCACCTCACAGAAGAGCAAGTAATGGGAACTAGTGTAATGGCTCAGCAGTTAAGGGCACTTGCTGCTCTTCCAGGGAACCCAAGCAAGGTTCCCAACACTAACAGAGCAGCACACGACAGTCTGTAACTGCAGTCTTGAAATCCAACACCCTCTTCTGGCCTCTTCGGGCATGCCCGGTGCACAGACGTACACACAGGCAAAATACTCACACAAAAATAGATCTTCTAAAAAACCTGAATAGGGCTGGAAAGATGGCTCAGTGGTTAAGAGCACATACTGCTCTTCCTGAAGGTCTGAGTTCAATCCCCTGAGCCTACATCAGGTGGCTCACAACCGCCTGTAACCCCGGGGGCATCTGACAGCTTTGACCTCTGTGTGCACAGACTCCCCATACACATAATTAAAGTAATAAAAATAAGTCTTAAAAGGCCCACAACATTGCTTTAATGCTTCTCTATGAATCTCTAACACTCCTCAACCAGCCACATGAAACAAATTTTCAGCACACTTCAGAACACGAAAGCATCCACGGCTCCCCACAGTCTCTGCGGATCACCACAACCACCAAGCATAGCTTTATGATGATTTATCAGAGTTTATGATTATTGCCTAGGAATGCTATAAACACAATACTTAGGAAGCAGAGGCAGGAGTGACGCCAATTTGATGTTAGCCCGGTGCTAAATGGCAGACTCCTTGTCAAAAAAAACAAAGAATAAAAAACACATTTCTGATTCTGTCTTAACATTATTACTTTAGTTTTTTTTTTTTTTTACATTTTTAAAAAAAAGATTTATTTATTTATTATATATGAGTACACTGTAGCTGTCTTCAGGCATACCAGAAGAGGGCATCAGATCTTATTACAGATGGTTGTGAGCCACCATGTGGTTGCTGAGATTTGAACTCAGATCCTCTGGAAGAACAGTCAGTGCTCTTAACCTCTGATCCAACTCTCCAGCCCCTTATTTTAGTTTTTCTCTTTGGCCCCAAACTGTCTTGGGACATGCTCTGTAGGCCAGGCTGGCCATGAACTCACAGAGATATGCCTGCCTCTGCCTCCCAAGTGCTGGGGTTAAAGGTATGCACCACCACCACCACCTGGCTCTGATTTTTTTGTTTTTTGTTTTTGTTTTTTTTGAGACAAGGTTTCTCTGTATAGTCCTGGCTGTTCTGGAACTCACCCCGTAGACCAGGCTGGCCTTGAACTCAGAAATCCGCCTGCCTCTGCCTCCCAAGTGCTGGGATTAAAGGCATGCACCACCACTGCCCGGCTGATTTTATTTTATTTTAAAGATTTATTTATTATTATATGTAAGTACACTGTAGCTGACTTCAGACACACCAGAAGAGGGCATCAGATCCCATTACAGATGGTCGTGAGCCACCACGTGGTTGCTGGGATTTGAACTCAGGTCCTTCGGAAGAGCAGCTAGTGCTTCTACCCGCTGAGCCATCTCGCCAGCCCCGATTTTATTTTTTAAAAAAGTCTTTTTACATGTGTATGTGTGTGAGGTACCTGTCAAGTCTCCTGGAGCTGGAGTTACACGCAGTTATAAGAGGTCTGAAGTAAATTCTAGAATGGACCCAAACTCAAATCACCTGGAAACTGGAGGAATACTAACTACTGAGCCATTTCTTCTGATTATTTCAAATAAGAGAAGTGCATACTTAAAATGTTTGGTCTGCCTTACTGTGTAGACAAGTTCAAGGAGTGGATCCTCCTACCAAGTGGGTCTTGAGGACTGAACTCAGGTTGTCAAGCTTCGTGGCAGCTCGGTGACACGGAGCCAACTCACCAGCTCAAGGTATACACATTCTTAGCTACACTGCCACATACCCACATACCCACACATGATCAGCAGGTACTGGCTATCTAGTGGGATGCTTTATCCAAAACAAAGTCACCAAAACCTCTTAGCAGTCTGGATTCTTGTTTATTGAAGCCAGTAATTAGACATCTCTTCCCCCAGCACTAGAAAGCAAGGTTCCACATGACTGCATACTGCACCCAGACAGAGCCACACTCTGGACTAAGGCTGGTGGGAGATCCTCCGCAGTCCTAATTCAAAGTTAAAAACATCAATGAACTCAGCAGAGAGACAACAGTGAACTTCCACTTACAGCATCAACATTGTTAAGGTCGTGATGTACAGAGCAGTCGCTTTCACCTTCATCAAGAGAACAGTCTCTTCAGTTTAAACACTGGTTTTAAAATGCCAATAATAATAATTAAAAAAAAAAGTAAAATAGAAAAAAAGGTGCAACCGGGCACAGTAGCACACACCAATCCCAGCACTTGGGAGGCAAAGGCAGGCGGATCTCTGGAGGCCAGCCTGGTCTACAGAGTGAGTTCCAGGACAGCCAGGGCAATACAAAGAAACCCTCCCTGTTATTTAAAAAAAAAAAAAAAAGGAAGAAAGAAAGAAAAAAAAAAGAGTGCAAATAAAATAAAATAATCTAGCAGCATATCAGTTGGAGTTTTAGGGAAGACCAATTCACAGCCCTCATCTGAGCTATAATTTTTAGGCTGGGCTTACTTAAATTTATCCATTTAAAGTCAAACAGAGGTAATCATTATAATGTGTATAAATAGTCATAAAATTGTCTTTTATAGTCTACCATACAAGTGTATTCCTGCAAATAGAATTAATTTTACTTTAAAAGTAAAGGCTGTTTATTATTTGGCCTTTGGTTCCAATGCTTGAGACCCCTAAAATCAGAAAAATAACCTCATCGCTTCAAACCCCAAAGAACCCTGGAGCTCCGCAAAGCTGGTGGACTTTGGCAACTACTGAGCACATGACAACACGCATCAGTTTCTTCTGAAACTAGGAGCATCCAAGTATCAAAGGAATAGCACAGTGGTCTCCCTCCAACCCTCCCTCCTCCCACTCCCTCAGCATCTCCTCAGTTGCTTAGAGCACATTTGACATCAACACAAAAAGTGCCTACCCATTCAAGTGATACACTTTAACTTTTGTATCAAAGTTTCAAAATCATACTATTAGGCATGTGTCTTTGCAAGAATTCCTAGTTTCTGAGGTCATTCACTTTGCTCTGGCTGTGACGGAGACCAGTTGACCCTCCATCATGGTTTCTACTCCAGCCAGCTTACCGTCATCGCCTGGACAACCTGGTCATTTGAAGCCACAGTACAAGTTTAAAAAACAAAAACAAAATAACAACAACAACAAAAAAAAACTGAATTAAAAAAGGAAAAAAATATATTTCAATAGTACAACCCGGCACAAAAAAAACGTCTTTTTGTTGTTAGAGAGGCAAGCACGAACTCGGCTTTCCCCTTAACAGTGTTCAGACCTTTACAAAGTGACTCGACAGTCGAGCAGCCTTGTCATGTAACTAGGTGTTAACTTACACAACTACATTAGTGGTTAGTCAAAGCTGGCATGTATGTAACAACATTAGGAACATTATGCCGAGACATAGTAACAAACATTCATATAAAAAAAAGAGTAAACTCCACGGAAGTGAACTGTGGTTTTCCCCTTGGTTTGGATAACAGAGATTTTATACATTAAAGTCATGGTAGTGCTTGCATTTACATGTGCTGTGTCACACAGAAACTCAAAGTGCCCTTTCAAATCCACAGACGTTCTTTCTCTTCAGTGTGGCGGTGTGACATGAGAGTGTCCATGGGCACCTCCGTAAGAGAAGAAGTGCTGCGTTTTACGGAAAGCACAAGCCTATCACTTCCATTCTCCATGTATAAAGCACCCACTTGTCAGTCTGACAGCATTGATCCGACCAGGGAGCTACAGAAAG
The DNA here is from genome assembly GCA_902729485.2 of Mus minutoides. Classification (NCBI taxonomy): domain Eukaryota; kingdom Metazoa; phylum Chordata; class Mammalia; order Rodentia; family Muridae; genus Mus; species Mus minutoides. The sequence goes on along the minus strand of LR750555.1, from coordinate 390,942 downwards.
AACCTTTCTGTATCAGGGAGGGTTACCACAGGCTCTAAGGCAGGACCTGGCACAGGCCAAATAACCAGAGTATGACGACATTAAATACTTCTCCCGAACTTTCTCTAGAACATTGCCAATATGGTACAATGAGAAACCAATCACCCATTTTCTATTAGTTGGCCAGCCTGTGGTAGTTAAAAAAAAAAAAATTAAACAACACACAAAAAAACCCAGGAACTATTTAAAATATCTCGTTTTGTATCTGCTGACTTGGAACATAACGCACAGTGACTGCCTGCCCCAGATTACATCTGCAGAGAGCCCAACATCTCTCTCCAAGGACAAGGGACATGGCCTGGGCCAAGCATGTGGGTCCCGGGGACAGCTGTGGTCTTCACCAGCCCTGAGTCAGCCCATCTTACTCAGCAGCCTACATAAAACACATTTCCCATAACTTAAAGATACATTTAGAACAAGCCCAGTTCCTATTCTGTTTAGTGCTTAGTCTGGAAAGGTTTCTAACTGTTAGGTCTTAACTGATGCTATCTGGTTTCTACCAAGCATGTACTTACTAACGCCGCCCACCCGCTCACTCGCTTCCTTCCTCCACCTCCCTCAACCTTCCGCTTCCCCACCAGCACTTCTCTCGTCCCTCTGGAACCTTTCTCTTTCCTGGACTGTCGGCTACTTAACCTGCTTCCCAAGAACAAGTGAATTTGCTAACACGCAACTGGTTAAACTAACCATCCATCTGAACGATGCCTTCCTAGTCTCCTTTGCTCCACCCTGATAGAAAGTGGGCCTCCTTTCTCCACTCTACAAGGCCAGCTGCGCTTGCTTCCCACAAGAGAATCGCAGCCCAAGAGTCCAAGGGACATCCCTAAGAAGGGGCCTGACATGGAACCTCCTAAATGTGCATTTCACACTCGGACAAGCCAAAGAAGTATATGTATTTTTTTAAAGTTCATCTCCCCTACCCCCAAAAACTGATAGCATGTGCCGTATCAGAAAAATCCTGGTCTTATCAGATGAATATACATAGTTATTTGGTCATTTGACAGATGCACTTTCAAAGGGTCAGGCTTCGTTTTCTGTTGAAGAGTTTGTTACCATGGAGTCTGGCTTTCGAGTCATTCTATCCAGTTCTTCCTGAACATTTGACAACACAGTCTTTTGTCCTTAAAGAAAAGAAATGGAACAAGAGAGAGGGGGAGAGAGAGAGAAAAAAAAACACAAAATAGCAGTGTGAGAAAATATTTTTTGTTTTCTAGGCAGGGTTTCTCTGTATAGCCTTGGCTGTCCTGGAACTTACTCTGTAGACCAGTAGACCAGGCTGGCCTCAAAACCCATCATTCCTAGTGACAGCATCCTCAAAATGAGAAAAGCCTTTTCAATAAGGATAACAACAACCACCAAAAAAACAGACCCTAATCTTGTTACTGCCAGTGTCACAGATCTGTGCTTCTCCAACTAGGCAGCCACCTCCTAAGCAGGGTCTAGGGACACCTCTGTGCCAAACTCAAGGGGCCTTTCTGAAAACCCTCGTCCCCCATCCCTAAGCCCTGTGTACCTTTACCACAGTCTCTGTGGAAGTCCCCACCTGAATTTCAGGCATGTAGTGAACTACGTTGTTTCCCAGACAGGCACTCAGGTTTCATTTCTAACTACAACACCTCAGACTGATTAATGGGTTAATGATGTAGTTCTGGCAAAGTATTTCCATTAATGTGTAGGGTTCGATCCCCAGAAAACAAAAACACCCTACGCATAAAGTCACTTAGTTTAAACTGACTCACATGGAAATACCATGTCTTATGATGAAAGCAAGGCCAGGCCAAGCAGTTCATCCTGCATAATACTGGTGCTCCTATTTCCTACTGTCAATCAAACACTACCTGGCCCTGGACAATGACCCTTATCTGGTAAGGGACAAACACAAGGTCAAAGCTGAGGCCCAGATCAGATTCTTGGGTCTCTAAGAACTCCTAAGTTGCTGGAGGCTCAGACTGCCCAAAGGACACCATGAGTTTCTAACATCCTCGTCTACTTTGGAAAATCAATTAGAGAAAACACTCAACAGCATATGCCTAATGTGCCCTTTATATGTGGGGTGCTGTGGTGCATACTTACAATCCTAGCAAGAGGATCAAGAGTTAAAGCCAGACAGTGGATGAGGCCAACAAGTTTGTCTCTAAAACACGGAGGCAAGCCAAAGGCACACTCTACTGTTTGCTTAGCATCCATCAATGTGATTCCTAAGAACTGAACCACTTTAGCCTTGGGCATGCCTGGTGCCCAAGGGGGTCAGAAGAGGGTGTCAGATCCCCTGGAACTGGAGTTAAGGGTGTTGGGGAACTACTATGTGGGTGCTGAAACCCTGGGCCTTCCTCCATAAGAACAGCTCAAGATCTTAACTGCCAGCACAAGGCTTGCTTCTGTTCATAGCTAGCCAGAACACTGGAGGTGTGCAGATGGTGAAAGCGATCGTTGCTGTCTGCAACCCCATTTGATAGCACTGCTCCAATAAGGACCTGAAGCTCAGAGGCCCTCCTGTACCTGACTTCTTGGCTGTGTTCTGCACTCCACCAGCACTGGGACTTCCGGGAGAGCCTGTTTTTTTACTCAACAGACTATTGAAGAAGCTGGCCAATACCCCTTCACTTGCCGCATTATCTAAGGAAACACAAAGAAAAACAAGGAAGCGTCACTCAAACTGAGACAGAAAAGAGGTTCTTAAGCTTGAAATTGAGCATCTGTGGCTGTGGGCTTCCTAGTGCACTGACCACACTCACTGTGGTCTCTGTTAGCTGAGGCTGACTGGGAGGGGATAAGATTACCAGTGGAAACAAGTTTGCATTTTCCACCTTTGAGGGTCACAGAAAAGTCTTTGTTTTTGTCATTTCTGCATCCTTAGTGCAGTGCATTTCAGGTTTCTAAGCCTGCAAGGCTTACAGCCTATTATGAAAAGCTCATGTTTAATGAGGAAGATGCTAAGTGAACATGCATTCACCGACTTTTGTTGTGATGGGTTTACTGCAACCAGTATCTTTGTGTATGAATGAGCAGTGGCTTGGTAAGGACAAAAGAAAAAAAATAGCCAACTCACAAATAGTATTATTACAAAGCTAAGAAAAGAAATGACAGATTCAGGATACACACTGTACAGTGACTTCCTAAATTGTATTCTTTCCTAAGGGCACCTGCAGGGTCTAAGGTCTTACACAATGTCAGGTGCACAGGGTTATTTGCTGGAATGTAACTTTTCCTGGAAAGCCATCAGTCTAGCTTTCCTGGATTTCCACCAGAGATCATAGCCACTGTTATAACGCTCCCCGTGGGCCTAGGACTAAAATCTTTCCCCAGTGATGGCATACATACTTTTGATGTTTGGATCTGGCTTCTTTACTGATGTTCCGGGGGAGGCACTTGGTACACTAGCTGGTCCACCCCGACCCTGCGTCCTTGGAGAGCCAGAGGGTCCTCTGGCAGGGGATTCCTAAGTCCAAAACCAGCCCACGTCACACATAGATATAAAAATAACAAAAAATACAAAAAGATCAAAGTCAACACATTTTCCCGTCTGAAGTCCAGTGTCTGGCGCACAGTGGAGGGTTGCCCCCAGCGCAGGCTCCTGGGAAAGGAATGAAAGCTTACGGAGTATCAGTGGTTGTCTTTCATCAAACACTTCTGAGGTTCTATTGTATTTCTGACTGTGGGCTTTCGGGGAGAGCAACTCAGTTTAAAAATATAACAAAAGCCCACATACATATAAACTGTTGCAATCCCGGTGTAAAGTTAGACGGCACCCATGACACCAGGCAATGACCCTCGTCTGGTGAAAGGTACTCACGGAGGTTCTTGTGGGCGTGGCAGGCTGCTTGGCAAGGAGTGACTGCAAAGAGAGGGACAAACTGGCCATTAACCAAGGCCTGCAGCATGAACTGAGGGCTGGAGCTCAAGGGCTTCACTCCTATGACTACTACAGGGTGCCAATACACACTCATGTTTTACACTACCAATGCAAAAATAACCGAAATTCCCTATTTGGTATATGAAGACACCCCCAAAACCAGTTTTGAAGCTAAGAAAATAAGCAGGCCATAGAAAAGGGAAAAGAGTTGGGGAAAAAAATTGCTAAAAACTAATAGGACTTGGCTATGCCCTTAAGAGATAGTCACATATCTAACAATTTGGGTCAAAGAAGTGTTAAGAACGGGTTTGTGTTCAAAACTGTTATCATAGGGGGAATCAGGGTGGATCTGTAAGGAGTTGAGAGTGGATGTCATCAAAACACACTGTATAGCCGGGCAGTGGTGGCGCATGCCTTTAATCCCAGCACTTAGAGGAGGCAGAGGCAGGTGGATTTCTGAGTTCGAGGCCAGCCTGGTCTACAGAGTGAGTTCCAGGACAGCTAGGGCTACACAGAGAAACCCTGTCTTGAAAAAAAAAAACCCAAAAAACCAAAACCAAAAAAATCAAACAAACAAAACCCACACTGCATATATACATGATGCTCTTTAAAAGATAAATAATAAAATATAGTAAAGCAGTCAGTCTGGGGCTGAGGATGTAACTCAGCTGGTGAAATACTTGCTTAGCATGTGTAACACTGAGCTAGATTCCTGGCTCTGCATAAAATCATCATAGGCAGGTGACACGTGCCTACAATCCCAGCACTTGAGAGTCAGAGGCAGGAGGATTAAAAAAAAAAAAAAGCAATGTCATTTTTGGCTACATTATTCTCCTCATGTACAAAATGTGCATTACTTGAATGCATACATGTATGTATGTATGTATTATGCATGTATGTTTTCTGAGAGGGGTTTCTGTGTAAAAGCCCTGTCTGTCCTGGAACTCACTCACACTCTGTGTGTGTGTGTGTGTGTGTGTGTGTTTGTGTGTGACTGTGTATATATCTTTTCAGAGACAGGGTTTCTCTGTATAAAAGCCCTGGCTGTCCTGGAGCTCCCTCTGTAGACCAGGCTGGCCTCAGACTCACAGAAATCTACCTGCCTCTGCCTCTCTGCCTCTCTCTCTGCCTCTGCCTCACAAGTGCTGAGATTAGGAACCAGGCCACTTGGTAAATGATCAATTCAGGAAGTATGCAGAACATCTTCCCAGGGTGCATGAAAACATACTAAGCCCATCCCTGGAGGGTAATGTGCAATGCAGGCAGGCATCATTAAGCACGTGCTCCAATCCCTGCCTGTTGAGAAAGTAGGGAAAGAGGAAACCTCATCTTAACCTCCATGTCTCTGCATGCTCTCAAACACACAGTCCCAAAACCCGCTCGGGAAATGGCATTCCACAAAAGAGAAGGCCTCTTACCTGTTGTTTCATTAGGAACACCTGCTCATCCTCAGCTGCCAACTCTTTGTCGTGGACCAGCTGTGAAATGGGACACGTTTGTGACCACAGGCATGAAAATTCTCAAACGTCTATCAGAGTGCGTGCTACAAGAATATTGGTGTGGGCCTCCACACCGGCTTGGGGGGCTCTTCCTGAGACTGCAGGCACACTGTTCTAACTAGGTACAGACGCTCTCCCAGAACCAGCCATGGTATGTAACCCGTTCATGTTGTTAAGTGTGGCAAGTCCTAAACAGTTAGCACCTCCCAGATCACAGTCTTCAAGCAGGAGACCCCAGAGGGTATCTGGCCAAAGTAATTCCCAAGTGGTAGGAGCGCTATTGGGACGTAACAGGAAAGTCAATTACAACTGACATGACATGGCCCTCCCATTACAGCTGGTCTCATTTTCATGACTTCAAACCACCCACATAAGGCCTGCAAGGGACTGAATGAGGTACCTTTCTCACAGGAGGCTTTACAATAAAATCTTCATATGCATCTTCTGGCTTCACGGTTGTAAAATTTTCATGTAAAATAGCTATTTTCTTTTCATTGTCCCAGCCTGCAGGTCTAAAGGTGAGGAGACACAGATTAGCGCGCTTTGGAGACTGTGTTCCCACGCACATCTCAAACACATTTCAGATTGTAAGACACTCCTGCGTGAGGTCCTTTCCCACGGTTTTAAGTCTGGAGGTGCTGCCGGCGTCTCATAGCTCTGGGTACATAAGCCGAAAGGCACAGCGCACCCAGCCCATCAGACCAATGTGCCATATCCTGCTCCCAAGACTCAGGGAGGCCTAAGGAACCAGTGGAAGAACACGGGCTGAGCGGGGCCTGCTCAGAGCAGCGATGCACAAAGGATGGAGATCCTGAGACGGTCCCTGCGCTTGGGCTCTCCCCTTGCATCCTGTTCCTCTCGAGGACACTTCTTTATACCAATTATCTTATGAATAGTTCATTAATTTTGTTGGCACAGAGGATGTGCCTTGAAGCCAAGGGGAAAGCTATGGCCTATATCTATCCTGGGTCCTTGACAAGAGACATAAGGAAGCCCGAGGTTCCTATGTGGGTGTCATGCAGCTCAACATCACGAGGCAAGAAAAAAAAATGAGGTTGGATCAGACTTCCCACTTCCTACTCTGAGGGGCAGCAACCACTCTGTCCACACTTCTCAGCTCAAGAAGCTCCAGCGAAAAAACAAAAACAAAAACAACTGACTGTTCTCACAACCCTCTCATTCCCTCAACTCCGTTACATTACCAAGAGGGTGCCATCCACAATGCTCCTCCCAAACGCCCTTGCTGACCTTACAAAGTCCTACACAGGTAAGTAGCAAGAGACACAAGAGTAAAAAGGGGACTGGACACAGCTGAGGCTCTGTCCTGACCTACAATGCTATAAGCCTCAAGAAGGCACAAGATGAGCCTCCATTCCACACTAGCCCTAAATCCAACCAGAGCTCCTGCTTCAGGAGCTTGTAATTAAGACCTGAGTGAGGACAGGAGCAGACCATTCACTGAGTTCCTGCTTTAGTGCCTGTCTGTTGTTCTGGGTGATTCTTCAGAGCTAGGGTATGAACAGTCTGAGTGAGACTCTCTCCAAATATGCAGGAGGTAACCTGTTTAGTTTCCCTGAAGCATCTGGCTCTCGTACTTTCAGCCTTTCATAGATGCCTTTGGCCCCTTCCTGCCGGTTTGCCCGAGACAGAGTGTACATCTTCCAGGAGCACATCCTCTGGCCCCTCCCCGTTCCACTGACCCACTGCTACACCGTTTCCCCCCCCCCAACACATCTGTTTCTGTGCTTTAACAGGGGTGTAGCCCACTCATTTTTCTGTCCTCGGCAGAGAACCTGGGCACCTAGAGGGTGCTGTGAAAAGCTTGCTGAATGAACAAGTGTAACTGTCAAGTCCAGAGCCTCTCAGATCTTAATATCAGTCTGCTACTGTAAGACCACAGCACCGTCATATGCAGATAGAGCAACAAGATTCTCTCCTGAGAGAAAAGACAGCGGCTCAGGAAAACTGGGTACCTCAGTGTCTGAAAGGAGGAAGACCAATCCCAGAGGCTGTAAAATTCAGACGCCAGCAAGTAGCAAGCAGAGCTGAGGCCCACACTGACAGGAACACTGAGAAGATGCTAGCAGTCACCCCTGTCAAGGGCAGTCACCAGATGCTTCCACATAAGCCACTGTGGGTCAACACACTGAAATCTCTAACTCGGACTCTCCTCACAGCCAGTGCTTCACCAGAGCTGACAGGAAGTGCACAAAATGGCTTGCTTACAGTCTGGCAACTCTCTTTCAATGAAGGAATGTGGCACCTCTGACCACGCCACCCACTTCCCTTAAGTCAAACGAGTCAATGCAGAAGCAGAGAGAGGAAGCTGCACCTGTCTAGCGTCCGAGGGCCAGCCCAAGCGCTCTTTCAGACAGAAGCCCTGCACACTGAAAAGGCGCATGCGCAGCGGATACACTATAAAGAGAAGAGCGGAAATGCCACCACCTCCAAAGAACTCACATAAAAACCGCGTCCTTTTCCACAACTAAGGCGGGTATGGTAAAGTGGAAGCCATAGGTTTTATGAACAATGTACTTATACAGCAAGTCAAGGTTTTTCTCTTCCTTCACTGAGGTGTAAATCAAGGCCGCTCCATCTAATCAATTTGCTTAAGGAAAACCAAGTCATTGTGAGACAAAACCGATCGCATATAAGTACAATCTCTAAAGCGCGAGGTGATCTGTGGTTTTATCTGCGTGCGAGTAAACAAAGCATGCAAACTTTCATAACTACAGAGAGGGAGCCGAGGCGCACAATAAATAAATACTCCAGCTGAGGCTGTAGTAAGACGCAGCTGCTCTTCTTTTCTAATACTCGGCGTGCTGCCCACTCCTGAGGCTTCTCAGTGGACCGCTATGCTCGGCATATAGAGGTACACAGGTTACTTCCCAGGCAGGGGCTCACAAGGGAATAAGGTTATCATCAGGGACACCTTCAGAGATAGGTGCTAACCAAGGGCCCAAAGGAAGCACCTGCCTGTCACTAGAACTAAGGAACCAACTACTGTTGGATTTATAAAGAAGACTCAAAAAGCTGCTGGCATGGTATCTTTTTCCTGGGCAGCACAAGACATGAGAAACACTCGCATCATCTAAACCACTAACCATGTTGCTAATTCTACCTCTCTGAATACGAGCAAAGTTTAATGAGATTTTTAAGTACAAATTGGGTAATAAAATGGTCACGCATCAGTTTCTTAATACGAAAGCCTATCGAATGTATAGCCTTAAAAATAAAAACACTAAGTTGGGTATGCAGCACATGCTTGTAATCCAAGCACTCAAAAAGCGGGGGCAGAGAATCTCAAGCTCCAGGCTGGCCTGGACGACACAGCCAGACTATGCCAAAAACCAAACTAAACAAGAAAAAATAATAAAATAAAATAATACTTCCAAAGTGAGCAAAGACATGCCTAGGTTATTATGTATAAAATTCCGAAACTCCAACACAGCAAAATTATAAAACTAATAGAAAGATTACAATTCCCCCTCCACCCACCCCTGCCCTTGGGCAAAAACTACCCCGTGAGGCAGGCAAGATGGGTTATGCTTGAATAAAGGCGCTGGCTGCCAAGCCTGACAACCTCCACACTCATGCGTCCCACCCCCAAATAACTAAGTGACATGGAGAAAAAAAGAAAAGAAAGAAAAGAAAAAGCAAAGACTACTCTGTTCGGGAGGGGCTTTGCAGACACCCCTTTGGAGCAGAGCCTGTGCTCCGGGGCCCATCACAGCATCCCAAGGATACACTGGAGGCAGAATCTCCGCAGGTGTGCCTGGATGAAGTCCAGGTGCTCGTCCCTGTAATCGTGCTCCTTCTCCAAGATGCTCATGGCATCGCACTGCGGGAGAAGCAGAACCAAGAGGAATGTTAGCTCTCCGCTCGCTGTTCGGCTTGCTGAGGAGCAGAACAAGGAACTTCTTTAGAAATAAAAAAAATTTCTAAAGCAACGCCTCACTCAAGACAGGTGTTTGAGAAGAGTAAAAGACTGAGAGAGTTCTCTTTCATCCGGGCCTCAGTTTATACACAAAGTACAGATATGACAGGCCTGATCACCTCAAATGAAGTCACCCTACTGGGCACCGTACCTCATCTATCTCAGGAACAGCAGGAAGCAGGAAGATCCTGCAGCTGGGCCAACAAGGCTGCCTAGTTAAAAACTAGGAATAACTCGACTTTGAAATCCAGGATGTTTTTAAAGCTACTTTCCTCCTCTCATAAGAGACATACTTTCTCTAAAATGAAGATTAATTTCTATTTCTACTTCATTATTCTATATCACCACCAGTCTGGACCAGATAAACTAGAGCCTTAAGAAAACTGCTCTCACTTGAGTTTGCCCATGAAGTCAACAGGGCTTTCTTTTTTGTTGTTGTTGTTTTGAGACAGGGTTTCTCTGTGTAGCCCTGGCTGTCCTGGAACTCACTTTGTAGACCAGGCTGGCCTCAAACTCAGAAATTCCACCTGCCTTTGCCTCCCAAGTGCTGGGATTAAAGGCATGTGCTACCGCCGCCCAGTTTTTTTTTTTTAACATTTATATTATTATTATATCTAAGTACACTATAGCTGTCTTCAGATGTACCAGAAGAGGGTGTAAGATCTCATTACAGATGGTTGTGAGCCACCATGTGGTTGCTGGGATTTGAACTCAGGACCTTCGGAAGAGCAGTTGGTGCTCTTAACCGCTGAGCCATCTCTCCAGCCCTCAAGAGGGCTTTCTGAACTAGGTACTGTCAACTCTGCAGCAGCATGAAATGACAGTGTGTCCTACCCTGACACATTCACTATACCTTAATGAATCCCAAATAAACCCAATTCTCCCTTGAGAAGAAACTTCCATCAAAGCTTCTAAAACTCTTTCTTGTTCACTGGGCAAACCCAGCCAAGCTCACAATTCCCCGGACGTACCTTGGTGCACACCACCAACACTGGGACCCCCAGGTTATGAGTCAGCACACTGTCACCCAGAGGGAGGGCAACACTGTCTTCGTCTGAGCCTGAGGTCAGAGGTCCTCTTCTCTGTGGGGAACCCTGACAACCTTCTTCAGGCTCGATATAATCTTGAAACTCTTTCATAACTACAGAGGGAAAAGAAAAAAATTATACAGACGAAAATAGAAACACATCTTAGGCTTAGAAAATTAAGGGTATAAAAAGGTAATAACAAATATAAAACAAAAGCATCTATGTATGGCAGAGGTTGCAGCTTTAGGGTTTAGGGACCATGATGCAAACACCAGCTCTTCCATCTACTGAGCTGTGAGCTGCACGGGCACGTGACACCTTCAGCTTCATCCAATTCCTAAACAGGCTTTCCGTGTTCTGGTTTTAAGAATTGTACAGTGACTCAAACCTGACATTTTTCATGTGCTCTTAACGTTCTTAAGCTCATATTAGTTTCCATTATAAAAACCACCAAAAAGAAAAAAAACAAAATAAAACAAAGAACACTGCCACTGATAACCTCCCCACATACACACACTTTTCTTATGCATCCCACATTTGTCACAGTGCCAGGCAGCCATACCATTCCTTCCTAGGTGATCATTGGAAATCACAGTAACACAACTTGTTAGGGTCTTCATTAGAAAAGCTGCTAAATGCCTACACCCCGAATCCCAGAGGAGCATGCCACTTCTATAAAGGAGAAGCAGGCAAAGACCCCGGGACTGTCAGGTACCAGTCACAGTTCTCTATTCCTAGGGACTTTGTCTTCAGGGCACTTCAGTTGCACATACAGTGCACATGTCCTATCTGTGCCTAACACAGCAGGAGTGACACGTCTGCTCCTTGGAACACACATCTGTTATCTTAGGGGGCTGGAGCAATGGCTCAGAGGGCCAGAGACTTGCCAGAGGACTCAGCTTCAGTTCCTAGCACCCATGTGGAAACTTAAAACCATCTGGAACCCCAGTCTCAGGGACTCCAATATAGTCTTCTAGCCTCCATGAGCACTAGGCCTGGATGCAGTACACGTATATATGAGCAAGTACAACACTCATAAAACAAATCTTTACATATAGAAACGGGGCTTTCAGGTAGAGTAGCCACTGGCTGTAGTTAAGCCAGATGAACACAAGGCCTGCAGACTAGAACCAGCATTTCAGGGTTAAGGATGGGTTTAGTCATTTGAATTATAAAGGGTCTTACTAGATACCAGGAACTCACCTAGTAGACTAGCCTTCAACTTGCAGCAGTTACCATCCCCCTCCCCTCCCTCTACCTCCCTTAGGATGACAGCTGTGCCTCCCATACCCAGATCTTCACGTGACAGGAAAAGCCCCTCCAGGCTTAGGAGCCAACAGACTCTATTTTTCTAATGAACCTAAGGGGACTGAAAGGTCTAGGGCCTTTTATTATACTTTCACTAAAACCATGCAACACAAACATAAGTAAAAGTACAGGGAGGGAGTGGGGAGGGGGGTGGGGGGTGGGGGCTGGAAACATGAGTTAGTGGTTAAGAGCACTGACTGCTTTTCCAGAGGATCCAGGTTCGAGTCCCAGCACCCACACAATTAACAACAATGTCTGTAACCCCAGTTCCAAGGGATCTGATACCCTCTTCTGGTATCCATGGGCACTACATACATACGGTGCACATACATGCAAGCAGAACAGCCCCACAACCCCCGCTCCCTTCCCCCCCAAACAAGTAGATAGACAGACACAGAGAGATCACTATGGAAAGCCAAGAAAAAGATGTGTACTCTCCTCTACACCCACAGAACGGGTTTCCAACAGTTTTTTAAAACCTGAGAGATTTTTAGTTCATCATTGTCTGTTTCTGAAATGACCGAGAAGCTCATGGGCTTTCGAGTAACACCAGACAAACTAAAAAGTAACAAGTGTTGTGGTCTGGACATGACGAGTCCCCAAAAGATTCATGTGTTGAAGGTTCCCGGCTGGTGGTACTTTTGAGAGGTGACTGGATTAAGAAGGCATTAATTTTATCGCTGGATTAATTCAGACATGAATTTCCAGCTGAATGAGCTACTGGGGTGGTGGTGGTGTGGAACCTTATATGAAAGAAGCAGGCTATTAATTAAGGCCGTGCCTGTGAAGGCTTGCTCTCATTTTCCTTTCCCCCTTCCTCCTTCTTTGTTTGTTTGTTTTCTTTTTTTTTTCTTTTTTCTTTTTTCTTTCTTTTCTTTTTTTTTTTTTTGGTTTTTCGAGACAGGGTTTCTCTGTATAGCCCTGGCTGTCCTGGAACTCACTTTGTAGACCAGGCTGGCCTCGAACTCAGAAATCCGCCTGCCTCTGCCTCCTGAGTACTGGGATTAAAGGCGTGCGCCACCACGCCCGGCCTGACAAGCTCTCTTTTAACCAAGCTACACCCTCAGGACCTCTTCTCTTTCTGTTCCCCATCTACTAACAGGTGAGCAACTTTTTTTCTTCCAGCAAAGCAAGAGAGCGAGCCACCAGTGCATGCAAACTCTGAAATCATAGCTAGACAAAGCTTAGTCTGTGTGTGTGTGTGTGCGCGCGCGCGCGTGCGCGCGCGCGCGCGCGCATGCGTGCGATCGAGCGCACATGTATGTAAGTTCTTGAGTGTGACATCTTACTTAATTGCCCTTCGCCTTCTTTTTTGACATAGGGTTTCTCACTGAACCTGGAATTCACCAATTTAGCATGACTGGCTGGCCTCGGGAACCTTCCCATCTCCTCCCCAGTGCTAGGATTATCGCTGCTCCTCACCTAGCTCTTACATGGGTAAGGACTATACTCTGGTCCTCATGCTCCACAGGCAATAGTTTCTAGACTGAGCCACAGACTGAGCCATCTCAACATCCCTTCCTTTGTTTCCTCAAGTGTGCTCTCACAAAGGCAGAGACTAACACACATGGCTCAAACTTCATTGTCAACGTAAAGAAATCAACCAAGGGCATCTCCATATTATGTTGGACATAGCCAGAAAATTTGATGTTGTTGTAGGAGCTTAAAGGAATTACTCTTTTAACAGTCAACAAAAAAATGCACTGGTTAACTGTCGGGGTGACATCTGATTGCCCAAGAACAGAGAAGGCATTTGTCAAGGGCTTCCCCAACAGGGAGCAGGGCAGAGCCAGGGACAAGATAGAGGTGAGCTAAGCTACAGTGGGAAGGGAGGGGGTGGAGCAGCCGGCTCACCTATTCCAGGAGCCTGCCAGGTCTGTCTTCTGTATAGGTCACATGTTGAGAGTAGCCTACAAGTCCTGAGGGAAACTAGTTACTCTAAATCAGTGGTCCTCAACCTTCCTAATGCTACAACACTTAAAAAAACAGTTCTTCACATTGTGGTGACACCCGACTATACTATTATTTTCTTTGCTACTTCATAATTGTAATCTTGCTGTTATGAATCACAATGTAAATATTTGATATGCAGCCCCGTGAAAGGGAGGTTCAACCCCTAAAGGGGTCAAGGGCCACAGGTTGATCTCTCTACGGCCAGCCCACTCTACATAGTGAACCCCAGGTGACCCAGAGCCACACAGACCCTACATTAAAAAAATAAGCAAATAAATCACTTTAGAGACACACCTCTAGGTGTGCCTGTAATGGTGTTTCCAGAATGGTTTATGATTTATTTACACCATCCCAGAGTCTCTGCATCTAGACTAAATTTTAAAAAAGGAGAAAACTAGCTTAGCACTAGAATTCACTTCTGCTTACTGACTCCAGAGGTACTGTGACCAACAACAGCCTGATGTTCCTGCCACTGTGCTTTCCATGCTATGACAGGCTGTATTCCTCTGTCCAAACCCAACCATACCCAACCATACCCAACCAAACCAAACCTAACCCAAACCAGCCCAAGCCAACCCAACCCTCTTTACACTGTCTTCCTCCAGTTGTTGCATCAGCAAGCACCACCTTCTGGCAGTCAAGGTTGCTGTCCCTCTGCCAGCTCTGGGTCACAGTGGCTGATCACAAAGCTGCCCCACAGCAGGCAGCCTGAGAGGAACCTGCCTGTAAGGTAGCTGGAGAGGTGCTCAGGAGCTAAGAGCACGTCCTGCTCCTGCAAGGACCGAGTTTGCTTCCAGCACTGCCCAATACCTGCCTGTGACTCCAGCCCCAGGAGGCCCCAGCAGTCTGTTAGTACCTCCATTCATATGCACACACACTGTGCACCCCATAATCAAAACTAAAATAAATCTTAATAAGAAAAGACCAGAGTCTAATTAATCTGAAAGGCAGCCATCCTCTGAGCAAGAACATGAAGAACTAACTACTTCCCTACAGTAAGCTAAAACCAGCGTGAACACAAGCACTCCTTCAACACCAAGCACAAAGGCAGGGCCACCATTGCAAATATCATGGACGGGGACCGTGAAAGCGGAGATGCTCAGTCCCAGGAATGGTTCAGCAGTTGCTAGATGCCCTGCCCTCTCGTGTTCTCTCCTCTCCCCCTAACCCCACACAGCATGAAGACACTTTCTAGACTAGCAAGGGGGAATGGTGGGTTGGTCAGCGAGTCAAAGTGCTCACGTGAAACCCCCAGTTCGACCCGTGGTACCTGCAGTGGGAGGAGAGAACCTTCTGAAAGTCATGCTGCACACATATGTGCAAGCACACACATGCTCTCAACCTGTTTAAAAAGAGAGCAGGCAGGTGCACCTCAGCCTTGCCTCCAGTTCTCCATGTTGCTGCTTGGAACACAGAAATATTGCTTAAGTTCTAATTGTCAAAGGGAAAAGCACCACACCCTTAAAGTGACAGAAGCAATGAGTCCAGAGGAGGCAGGGCTCTCGAGCCATCTTCCCAGGGCTGCGCTCCACTTCCCAGGGCTGCAGATTGCCCGCCTCTAGGTTTCCTCTCCTTGACAAATAAACCCCAGGACTTTTTAAGCCATTTTCCCCTCCGGTTTTCTGTCTTATGTCGCTGCATCTAATCTTCAGTGACATAGACGCCAATGACTAAGACCATTAAATTAATTCAGTGTCTTCTCCACAAGTTCCCCAAGAATCGGCATCCTGCCTGCTATATCCTCAGAGCACCTAGAACAAACACCGGGCACCTAACACTTTCCTTATTTGAGAAAGAGTGGTACCCTTGGCCAGTGTGACTTTTTCTATTTTAACAAACCTTTGTAAGGTTGTCAAACCCAAACCGAAGGCTGCAGCACATTAGTTCACCAGTCTGGGTATGGAGCTGTGTGCAGTGCTCAAGCATAGCTCCTCAGCCTCAGAACTATTTTGCTGAGCTGTCTTTAGCATCACTGTTTCGCAAGAAAAAGAGGCATTATCTAGAAAGGTCAGTGGCTGAAGAGAGGTGAGATGGACGGCACGGCAATCATGATCCCCACGGGCGGACGAGGCAGGAATCACACACGCAGCCAAGGGAGGAGGAAGGTGAGGCTGCGGCTGCGGCTGCGCCGATGACGGGCAGGGGCAAGATGAAGTGTGTGCGACAGGAGACACGCAGCAGGAAAGTCAATTTGAGAAGTGCCATCAAACTTCCCTGACAGTGAGTGAGCAGATACTGTGTGCCATGCTCCAGAGCCCTCATCAATTCACCCAAGGGGGTGATGTCATCCCATGGCACCGAGCCAGGGCAGCCAAGCTCACACTGGCCAAGATGCTGCGGCTGCCGGTTCCGCTCCCTGTGCCCCTCCCATTTCCCTGGCATAGGGACAGAAGCTGATGTAACTGCACAGAAGCCCAGGAAGAAAACACAAGCTTCTGAAACACACTTGAAAACGCACCACACTTCCTTTACTTTGTGCCTTCTTTGTTCTCAGAAGGGTTTTAAAGCTAAAATAACTTTTTTTGTCTTTTAACGGCCCCTCTCACTGAAAACAATCTTGCTATTTCTGAATGCAATCATACTTGCTAGATTCCAAAGAAACTAGTCAGAGATGAAAGAATTTCTCTCTCTCTCTCTCTCTCTTTTTTTTTAAAATTAAACCCATCAACAAGAGGAGACATGGGATCTCCATAGGATTCCAGAAACATGGGCTTGGAGTTTGGGGAAAAATGTCCTCAAAGATTCTGTCCCTAGCTGATGGCATTACTGAGGTACGACTCAAGGGAAATCCACTAAGCTCTCAGTCGACTGCTACTCATGTGCTCCCGGCTCAGTGGTTATTAGAAGGTGGACCCACCCAAGGGCAAGAAGCCTGCAGGAAGGCCTTTGAAGGCCACCCTTTCCCCTTCTCTCTACCCCTCTTTGC
Source organism: Mus minutoides (assembly GCA_902729485.2). Taxonomy (NCBI): domain Eukaryota; kingdom Metazoa; phylum Chordata; class Mammalia; order Rodentia; family Muridae; genus Mus; species Mus minutoides. The sequence goes on along the minus strand of LR750555.1, from coordinate 374,399 downwards.
CTCCCTTCTACAATGACGGATGGCCTTATCACAGCAAGTGACCATGGACTGAGACCTCTGAAACCGTAAGCCAACACAAAGCAAACTTTCCCAATGATATACAAACCCCACCTGCCTCTGCCTCCAGTGTATTGGGATTAAAGGCACATACCAGCACATCAGGCCAGTGTTTTCTTTTATTTATTTATTTACTTATTTACTTACTTATTTACTTATTTGTATGTGTGTGTGTGTGTATGTGTGTGTGTGTGCACTTGAGTGTCTGACTGTATGTGCATTGTATGCATGCTAGTGACTAGATCCCCTGGAAATGGGAGCCATAGGCAGTTGAGAGCTGATTGGTGGTAAGAGTCCTGGGAACTGAACCTGGGTTCTCTACGAGAGCAGCAAGCACTCCTAATTCCTTCAAACTATTCTTGATAACTGAATTTCAATAACTGAAACAAGTATTTCAAAACATAAGCAAATTCGATCCCAAGTAAACCCTTTTGCCTGAAGAGGAAGAAGGTGGCCCCACTAATCCAGGACTAGTGAGTTTTACTCACATTTCCGTTCCAGATCCCTCATTTCCTCTGGTGGAATCTTCATCTTGTCAATGTGCTCCCGTAAAACACTAGCCCACTTCTGCAGAGACTCCATTATAGTCCAAGGTCGAGACATGTCGGCAACAAAAATGACCAGGGTCTCCCGCAGAGACTCAGCTGAAACCGCAAATTTCAGCAGACCTTTGTGGTAGAGGTCTCCATCTAAAATCCATACATTGCAGCGCGTGTGATCTGGGGAGAGAGAAACGAAGCCACATTATCACCCAACAGTAACTATCTGCACCGCAATGAGGCATCAGGAAGGGAATGAATTCACACAGACAGCCCAGCCCAGCAGGGTCAAATAAATACCCAGTGGCCAGCAAATCCGGCCTAGTACCGAATGAACTGCCTAGGCTTTTAAAAGTTTAGATAACCACATACAGGACGACTCTCTAACGAAGGTTTCAACAGACTCTAAGGAGCAGGGTGAGAATAATTAGCTGTTGATAACAAGCAAAGGACACAAATGTTTATTGATGAGCTGTCCCCTCAGTCTAAAGATCCACTGTCCTAAGATACCAGTTATCTGTGAGCTGGTGAGCAACACGCTGAGGGAACAAACCCCTGTGTGTGCATCACTCTAAGCAACTACAGCCGTTCTGTCAGGATAATGGGTTATTCGTTCCAAGCAGCTTCACCTTTTAGAGATACTTACAGAAGCACTTACAAATAAAATGGTACTAATGTCTGACACTGGCTTGAGAATAATCCGAGTGGACTAAAGGGAGATCTTAAGGTACAGCTGAAACAAAATATACCAAGAACTGGGAACCCAACTGTAACAATGCAACTACGGAAGATAATTCTCTAACTTAATGGGATATTTTTGAAACATTTCAAACATATTCCTTAGTTATTTTTTCTATAAAAGTACCTTGATAGAGGGAATTCCTAACATCAAAACATCATTCCATTAACTTCCTTTTCCAACATATACCTTTTTTTTTTTTTTTTTTTTTTTTTTGATTTTTGAGAAAGGGTTTCTCTGTATAGCCCTGGCTGGCCTTGAACTCACTCTGTAGACCAGGCTGGCCTCGAACTCAGAAGTCCGCCTGCCTCTGCCTCCCAAGTGCTGGGATTAAAGGCGTGTGCCACCACTGCCCGGCCCAAAATATACTTTTGAAATCTCCCTTTCTTTAGCTGCCTTGCTATACGTATAAGCAATTATTAATATCTACTAAATGCATTTTGATGAGTTTGAGCATAAAGGTATCTACATCTAGCTGTACTTCCAATCTCTACATTATTTTTTTTTAATTTTTATTATTTTGAATTATGTGTGTGTGTGCCCATATGTGGTTATGTGCAGAGGAGTACAAGTGCTCTCAGGGACCAGAGGCCTTGGCTCCCCTGAATCTAGAGTTGTGAATCACTGTAAGCCACTAGACATGGTGCTGGGATTGGGTCCTCTGAAGAGCGGCAAGTGACCCATCTCTCTAGCTCCTACTTCAAGTTTTTTTATGCCGTTTATCTAGAGCTCTGTGTGTGTGCTCCTTAACGTACAGGTGGACGTTCCACAGTGAAGTTGGAGGACAACCCGTGGAGTCAATTTTTTCCTTCTGTCACGAGGGTCTCAGGGATCAAACTCAGGCTCTCTCAGCAGCAAGTGACTTTACCTGCTGAGCTGCCTCACTGGTCCCAAACCTGTATATGTTAGTGTTTTCAGTCGGGGTCTGTGAATGGACTCCAAACATACTTTGTACTCAAGATCTGAGGTTTATATGCCTTACCCACCAGCAAGCACAGTTTCTTGAGCTTTTCTGGTTAATGTCAACTATACATGACTCCTCCCATGTGTGAGGATCACACATCTCATGCAGCAGTATCCTTTGACATATAATATCCTACCACAACCCAGCTATAACCAGGAGTAGTTTCTTTAGCAGATGACTGCCTGTGAAATGTGTATTTACAACCCAGTCATACCCCACAATTAAAAAAACTAAGGCTGCAAGATATATAATTAATCTCAGGTAAGGGCAACTCTTCCATCAAACAAGTATTCTCGTAAGTAAGCAGCCGAAAGAGAAAGTCCTATAAGTAAAGAAAAAGCTTTCAGGGGAATCTGAACTTGAGGCTAGTATAAACTTCAACTCAAAGACACGTAAATGCGGTCACTGGGACGCTCTGTCCTGAAATGTGCCCCACTCTTGGAAACACCAGAGGATTAAGGGTCTCAGAGCATTTATCACAGTCTGCCCTTTCACAAAGGCAGGCAGGCTTTCACCAAGTCTCCAGTGTGCCTCTTACACCCACACACTCTGTCCACCTGCAAAATGTACCAGCATCTTCTTCCTCACAGGAGGAAATGGAAGTGTGGTTAAGTAAGTAATCAGAAGCCACATTACTGCAGAATACAGGTGTGGCCCTCTGAACCAGTTTGGTCTGGCTCTCAAGCCCAAGGTCTTCCCACGAAAAGCAAGGTGGCCTCTAGGCTTGATTTAGTGGCCTCAGTTATACAAGCAAACGCCAGTGGGTCTCGGTTACACAAGCAGTCACCAGTGGGTCTAGATAGACACTCGATGCTTATTCTTCTGACAGAGGCCTCTACACCAGGCCAACATTCTGCCTTCTTTTCAGGACCACTAAGAAATGTTGTACAAGATGAAGTCAAAGGAGCAGGGCTAAGATCCCTGGAGGTCTCAATTAGCACATGGAGTTGCCCAAGCTTGAGGAAGAGTCTCTATGTCTTCTATTCCGCAGCTCTCAGAGATAGCAGAGCTTAGGTGCTAGGGCGGCTTTTAGTTTATCTTCTTCAATTTAACAATAAGGAAGTAGGAGAATAGCCGGGTGTGGTGGCACACACGCCTTTAATCCCAGGCAGAGGCAGGTGGATTTCTGAGTTGGAGGCTATCCTGGTCTACAGAGTGAGTTCCAGGACAGCCAGGGCTACACAGAGAAACCCTGTCTCAGAAAAAAACAAAAACAAAAAAACACAACAACACCCTAACATCATGATCTCTAGTATTTAAATGGACAAAAGCAAACAGAAAAAAATGAAAATGAACCAATATACTTCATCTCAAGACTATAAACTTTCTCACAGGAAAAAAAGATTCAGGCACCAGTAACTATTTTACAGTCATGGAAACAGCTGAGCCTGAAAAATTATAAAGGAGCATTACAGAGTAATATCCCTTGGGTGTTCCAAGACCAGCCTGGTTTACGTAGTGAGTTCCAGGCCAGTCGGGGCCACAAGAGACCCTGTCTCAAAAAACCAAAACAAAAAACAAACAATAAGTGACTAAAGTCTTGCAAATGACATACATTTCACCCATTGTCTTTGGGTGTACCAGAAAGCTGAGTGTGCCTGGACACTAGGAGTCAGAGCCCTACATGTTACCTTCTGATGGAGTAACGGTCACTCACCGTCCCGGTCCTCATCATGAACGCTGAGGTAAAGGTACTCTAAGCCTCTTCCTTTTTTGCCGTGCTCTGCTCCTTGGAGTTTGGTCATGAGAGTTGTTTTACCAGAACCATCTTCACCTACAAATGACATTTGCAAGAAGACAAAAGTGTACTGTGTATTGCTCTACGCAAAGACAGCCAGTCATAACACCAACACAATAAGGAACAGCCAGGCCAGGAATCTCAAGTAAGCCTGCTAAGGTCTCTCATCCGCTCTCATCAACAAAGAAGACCTGCTTTCAAGAGTGACTGGCAGAGACAGCCAACCCAAGATCGAAAATGACCTTCTGCTGCAGTTCTCTTCATTTCACAAGGGAAGGAACAGGGCAAATTCACCTGATCTACCTACATCCCAGAGAAGTCAAAGTCAGAGACGGGGCTAGTTTCCCACAAAATAAATCTTCGCCACAAGAACTCTTCAAAACACAACTAACCCCCAAAGTCTAGGAACACGAAAATAAAAACCTGGCTCTGCCTCAAGTCATGACACTTATGTAATTTACATACATCTGATTTGTAGAACAACTTCACAAGCACCCTAAAGGCTTGGGAACGGGGGAGGGGGAGGGTTACCGACCTAGGTGAAGCTCCTAAGTACGGTCTCAGTAGCAAGTGCTTTCTCATCTCCCTAGGACTATCTATAGCCAACACCTCCCCATCGAGATACACTCTAAACATGAACTAGAACCATTACCAAACATCTCTGAGCATCCTTGGATTCAACACTATGGAATCTGAGAACAGAAGAAAGGAAAGACGGTCCACAAGGATCCTCCTTCTTCCACAACACTCACCCTTTTCACGCCGGCCACAATCCACCGGGGGCCTTGAAGAGAGCCTGTCAGCCTGACCTCAGCTCCTACTCATTCTGATCTAGCTGGCCCCAGGAAGCCTGAGTTTTCTCCCTAAAGCACATAGCTGGCTATAACCTACCACCCTGGCCATCACTTGGATGAGCTAAACACACGGACATCACCATGCAGTCATTTCCATAAGGCTTAGGGAAGGGTGCAGGAAGATAAAAATCTGAAAATCGGGAGTCTCCAGGAAAGCTGATTAGTCCTTCAGACTTTCATGATCTGACCTCATCTTCTATTGCCAAAAAAAAAAAAAAAAGCTTTTAACAGTGTCCAAACGGTTCACCCTGCTATCTCGATGTGCTTGCACCTAGGCGATTTCCTTCAAGACACCTGATTCCACAAGCGCTCTCTCAACACAGCAGTCTGCTCTTGACAGGAGAGATGTGATGCATCCACACACACACATCTGCCTCAGCTCCACTGGGATTCTTACAGGGTGTCTAAGACTGTCTGTACTGTCCCACTGCTCAGCCTACAGCTCCTACTCCACAAATAGCGTTGCAGATGAACGCATATAATACCCTTTCATTTGTAGGAGATAACTGAAGCCGGAGAGGTTAAATGACTGACTGGGCAACCCAGCAGGGAGGGCACAATTCATGCAAGAAAGTTCCTGGGGCTGACTCCCAAGCTCTGCTGCCTGCCCATGAAGACTGAAGAAAGACTTTCGCGTACATCTCCTCAGTTCCCAGTCCAGGTCACCTAGTTCCCTCATCTTCTCCAACCAGCCTGCACATCCTCTTTTTCCTTCCTCCACATCCTCAACTTGGTGAGCACAAGGCTAACCGATGAACCGAGTCAAGGCTGAAGAAGACTCAGCCAAAAGACTGAAGGAATGTGCCCCAATGTCCCAAGCCCACACCACATCACTGGACTCCAAACGGAGCTGCATTCTGGGGGGTCAGCAGAGGTGTGGGCTTGGAGACTCTCGGGCTACCCTGCTAGAGTCCAGGGTGCCCTCCCAGGCAGGCAAGCGACAAGCAGGCGGTAAGGGTGGAGAAGCCTGGAACCTGTGGGAGGGGCGCCGCCTGACCCACCCCTGAGCCCCAGGGCCGTACCCCGCTGCTCACCGAACACGAGAATGTTTTTGCCGGACGGCAGCTTGGACCTGGCACGGGTGGACACTTCGCTCAAGATCGAAGACCTGCGGCGACAATGACAAGAGTGGTCAGCGCGGGACCGCCTTGGACCGCTCGGCCCACAACTGCCAGTCAATGTCTGCCCACGGTCCTGCCTGCTCCGGCCCGCTCCCGGTCCGGCCGCGCCATCTGCGGCTCTATACGCTCCTCACCATAGACTCTGGCCTTCCTCCTCTTCACTGGTCAGGTCGCCGGCGGCCGCCACTGCGGGCCCGTTGGGACCCAGCAGCAGCTTCTTCTCCACCCCCACCGGCGCCATCTTGCCAACTGCAGCCACAAAGAGGGCCCTCCCCCGGGCCCGCCGAGGACCCGCAAGGACCCCGGCCGGGCCGCGCTGCCCGCCCGCAACGCCGCAGAAGTTCCGTTCTCCAGCGCGTCCCGACGGGCTGGCGGTGTCCTCGTGCGTCTGCGGGACGTGAGATCGCCGCAGCTAGGGACGTTGCTGGGTCAGGCAGCCAGCCGGACAGCCTTACGCGAGAGGTGGAGCCGCGGACGCCACCAGACCGAGCGCGCTCTGGCGACCCCTGCAGGGCAGCCCCCGATGCGGCAAGCCCAAGCTTTGGAATGAACTCAAGTTAGACAACCTTATTTATAAAGCTTATCTCATTGAATCTTGTTTAATTCTTAATAACTGAGGTGAGGAAACTACAGCTCAGAAGTATAAAAGAAAATGGGCCAAACATGAACGAAGATCCACAAAAGATGACTAGACATAGATTTGCATGCCGGTCATATTAGCAATGGGCAGCTGGTGGCGGGTGATGGGGGAAGGGATCAGAAGTCTTAGACTACTTGATAAGTTTAAGTTGAGCATGAGCTATGTGAGACCCTACTTCAAAAAAATTAATTTAAAAATGGTTGCACATGGTGTCACACGCCTTTAATCCCAGCATTCAGGAGGCAGAGACGGGAGGATCTCTGTAAATTTGATGCCATCCTGGTCTACATAGCAAGTTCTAGGGTAGCCAGGGCTACATAATGAGATCCTGTGTGCTGGCTAGTTTTGTGTGTCAATTAGAGTCATCGGAGAAGAAGGAAGCTCAATTGAGGAAATGCCTCTGTGAGATCCAGCATTTTCTCAGTTAGTGATCAGTAGGGGAGGCTCCAGGCCATTGTGGGTGATGCCATGCCTGGGCTGGCTGAGCAAGCCAGTAAGCAGCACCCCTCCATGGCCTCTGCATCAGTTCCTGCCTCCAGGTTTTAGCCCTGCTTGAGATCTGGTCCTGACTTCCTCCAATGATGGATTATGATCTGGAAGAGTAAGATGAAATAAACTCTTTCCTTCCCAACTTGCTTTTTGGTCATGGTATTTCATCAAAGCACTAACCCTAAGACACCCTGTCTCAAAACAGCCCCAAGACCCAGTTCTAGAGGTAGTATCCTGCCACTTCCAGACATTACTCTTTTAGATTTACTTTCATTAAATGTGTATAGGTGCTTTGTCTGCTTGTATATCTGTCCACTATGTGTATGCAATGCCTGTGGAGGGCAGAAGAGAGTGTCTGAACCCCTTGTAACTGGAATTACAGATGGTTGTGAGCTGCCCTGTGGTTGCTGGGAATTGAACCCAGGTCCTTTGGAAGAGTAGTTAGTGCTCTTAACCACTGAGCCATCTCTCCAGCCATGTTTCTTAGACTATTATATAATAATGAACTTGGCTTAATTTTTAGGATGCTCATTGAAAGTTTATCACAAATCCTCAGAATGTTGTTTTTCATCTCTGCCTTTGTAGACTTTATTAACTGTGATTGATTTTTACCACTACAGTTAACAATCCTTTTGGCTTTGCTTTACCAATTTTGTTGTTGTTGTTTGAGACAGGGTTTCTCTGTGTAGCCCTTGCTGTCTTGGAACTTAACTCTGTAAGCCAGGCTGGCCTTGAACTCCTGCCTCTGTCTTTGGAGGGCTGGGATTGCCAGCACTGCCCTGCAAGGTTTTTGTTTTTTTGCTTTTTTAAATGCTATTTTTCAGAGAGTCAATATTCCACAGCACAAGCAGCTGTGACTGCTTTTCTTGAGTGGAGAAGGTAGTGGGGAGACTGGATGTAAAAGAGGAGAAGTAATGGAGAAAAGACAGACAGGCTTGTGCTGATCAGGGGTAACTTTAGGTGTGGCCTCTTGCTGTTCTCTAAGGAAGCAGGGCAACTTTACGAGGTGTTGATAAATATCATAAGGAAATGTGATACGGCAGGAAAAAACAATCACCTAAGTAGGTTTCAGTTGAAAAAGACCGTGATTCCAGCTCAGCCAAAAATTAGCAGCATAAATGACAGGACACAACCACGGGCATGTAGTTTGCCAGCTTAAATGTAAACTGGAAAAAGGAAAATGGGAGGGAAGAGCAGGCAAGATCAGAAGCCATCACAGGACACTAGAGTTGAACACTCTGGGCCAGTGAGCTAAATCCCCACCAGGGCCACCAGCCCAGGGATGGCACCACCCACAGTGGGCTGCGCCCTTCCCCATAGATCATTGAGAAAATGCCCTACAGCTGGATCTCATGGAGATATTTCCTCTAGGGAGGCTCCTTCNCTTCCTCTCTGATGACTCTAGATGAACACAAATTCTCTAATGTGACCTGTTCCAAAAGGAGGAGATAGATAGCACCAGATGCAAATGCATATAGTAACTTTCTTTTCTTGCAAGAATATCAGGCAGAAGGATGGTGTAGACGTAGGGAATGCAAATCTCAACAAAGAATTTGACAATGCATAACAAAAGAAGGTAAAATAAGGGCTGGATGATAGCACTGACACTTAGCACTGACGCTTGTTAAAGACCAACCGCCCAATGTGGTAGCACATGCCTAAAATCTTAGCACTGGGGAGGCTGAGAGAGGGAGAGCTTGAACTCAAGGCCAGTCTTGTCTGCATGAGACCACATCTGAAAAACAAAGAGCAGGCTGGCCTGAGGTGGAGAGGAGGGACTACCAGAGATGCTAGAGCCTGCCTGCAGGCAATTCAGTTGCCATCTGTGACTCAGGAGAGTGCACAGAAACAGAAGTGTTTCCAAAAATACTGGATGTCAAACAGCACAGACTAAATCTAACAAAACCAGAAACTTAACATGAACTCTTAAAGCCCTATAGTAGGGTTTAACAACGAGATCATACCATGGGCTGGAGATACCATTCACTTGACAGAGTGCGGTTGGTGCACAGTTGTGTTTCTAGCATCTCACAAACTGGGTGTGGCAGAAACCTGTAATCCCAACACTTGTGAAGAAGCTAAGACAGATAATGAGTTCAAAACCAGCCTGGGTTACATAGTGAGAGACTGTCTCAAAAACAAAACCTAGGCTGGTGCTGGAACTCAATGGTGACTAGCAAACACAGTGTTCTAGAGCCAAGCCCCAGATCTGTATGTGTATGCTATACACATAGTAAAGCAATAAGCAAAACCAGAGAAGGTCATTCTAAGCTATATACTGAGTGCAAGGTCAGCCTGAGCTACATAAGACTACAAACAAGCCCAACAGGATAGGACTTATTTCAAAGTTACTCCAATTCTAATGTAAAAAGGTTTAACTATAGTAATTATGATTGGAAAGCTGGTCCCATAGAATGCCAAAAAATCATCAAAATTAGGTCCATAAAATTTTGTCTAATAGAACTTGTTAAGCACTTCTCAAGCCATATATTATGAATAGACAATAGCAGGTCCAGCAGTGACTACATTCATCAGAGGATATGACCCTGTTTTGCTAAAGCATGAAGTAGTTATGACTCATTAGCATATAGGGGAAAATATGGAAGAAGAGGAGGGAGAAGTGAGAGACACCGCAAAACACCTAAAGCAAAGAGCCAGTAAGATGGCGTGGGGAGTAAAGTCACTGAGTCCTAGGACCCTTAGAGCAGAAGGGGAAAAGTAACTTCTGCAAGTTTTCTCTGACTTTCACATGTGCCCTGTGGCACTCTTGTGCCCATATACATAATAAAGCAATACAGTGTAGAGAATAAATAAGTAAAGCAGTAAACACAGTAGAAAGAGGAGAATCTGATCACAGAACATGAGAGTGCTAATACAACTTCATAAGAGGAATCACGGCAAGGCAGTGGTGACTTGTACCTTGAATCCCAACACTGGGGATGTAGAGGTGGACCAATTTTTTTAAATTCACGGCCACCCTGGTCTATAGAGCAAGTTCCAGAGCACCCAAAGCTACACAGAGAAACCCTGACTAGAATTAAATAAAAGAGGAGGAATCATCTCAATTAACAAAATATCAACTGTTTATTTGTTGGTGTGAGCCTTAACTGAACAGCTTGAGAAACTTTTCAGTTCTAAGGTAGACTTTGGCACTAGACAAAAATACTGAAATGCAGTGTCTCACACAATATTTGTGGCAATACAATGCTAAGTGATGTTTAAAGGCTGGTCTTTGACCATAAGGAAAAGTAAAGGCCCATTACATTTGACCTCACAGAGGAATTCTAATTTCCACACTGAAAAGGCACTTGCTTTATAAATTATTGTATCATTTTGAAGAGCTTATATCACAAAAATCATTTAACTTAAACTATTTTTGTTTCATCATTCCCTGTCTCACAAGAGTTAAGGAGAATTTTTAACATATTGTATCTTCTAAGAAATTCTATTTTAAGAGTCCACACAAAGGACTGAATCTCCTTCAGTCACAGGGCTGCACAGCTGGGGCCTTTGGTCAGCCTGTGGTATTTGTGAGCAAGGTCTACAGCCCTACGTCCTTTCTGAAAGGGGAAAGACCACAAAATTGAATTCCAATGATTTCCCATTCTTTTAACTCCATGGAAAAGATAATTTACTTCTTCTTTGGTAAAGTTTTTACGAATTCTTCTTTTTTCTGTAATGAATGAATTATAGAGTATATTAATACTTGCTGAAATAAGAAAGCTTATGACTCAAATAAATGTGTAACTTGTTGTAGGGATATAAACTATAGAATGAGACAGTTTGATGCCAGGGATACTTTATCAAATAGAAATTCACTTCAGCTTAAAAGACTATTGTTAGGTGGTACTACTGTGACTGTTTTAGTATTGTAATTTAGTCCACTGAAATAATATTCACACATATCAATTGAAAAGTAAGTTTATAAACACTAGATTTTAATGCAGCATTGCTGTGAGAATGGTTAGCAAACGGCTTACTGATCTTACAGATACAGTCTTCTGAAAGGCTCCATAACTTCACAGAAAAGAATACCAACATTTGTTATTTTGAATACCAGTTTTCATTGTTTTTAAGAATAAGAGTGTTTTTTGACATTCATGCATACTATTTGTAAGGCTTCTTAGCTTATCAAAATGTAAAGACAAAACAGGTCACATCATGTTAAAAGAAAGTTTTCTTTTTTCTTTCTTTTTCTGTTTTTGAGACGGGTGGGCTTTTCCTATGTAGCCTGGGGTTGCCTCAAACTCACTATGTAGTCCACTCTGGCCTGGAACTGGTGATCTTCTTTCCTTAGCCTCTGGAATGCTGGTATTTAAGGCCTGTGCCTCCAAACCTGGAAGTTTTTTACTATCTGGTTTTTGATGAACAGTTTCTATAATAGAAAGAATACACAATTGGTAACCAGTTATTTCAATTATTTTCTGATGATTATTACTAGGAAACAGTTTTATTATCACTGTGTATATTCTATACATATGGACACACTCCTGTCATAGGCATGCATGTTGAGGTTGAAACAACCTGTGGAGTCAGTGTTTCCTTCAGTTTGATATGGGTTCTGAGGATCAAACACAGGTAATTAGGCTTAGCTGCAAGTGCTTCTACTGCTGGTCTATCTCTCCAGGCCCAGGAAATAGGTTTCCTCCAGGACTGAAGTTGATTAGTAACTTGTATGGCACTGTAGGCAGATGCCAGAGAGAAGTACTCTTGCATTTCTGCTTGAGCCTGCTCCTTACTTTAGAAGGACGGATGTAGAGGAATTGTATAAAACTTCACCATTACAAGGCAACACTGCTGGCTATCTGTCCACCCTGATAAGGTAAGTGTGAATGTTTAAAACAAAAGAGAATACCTTCCCCACAGAAGCTGAGAAGTCAGTGTTCTTATTTAGTAGTCAGTATTTAAAATACAAACTCCACTGAGGTAGAGGCTTCTGAGGTTGAGTTACCACTGAATCCCCCAGGCTCAGAATAGTATCTCAAAGATAGTGTGCAATCACCAATATTTATTAAGAGAGGTTATTACTGATTAAACTATCTCAAAACTACCTATTTTGGAAAATGCTGGAAAACTGTGGCTACCCAGGTTTCTTTGAAGCTTCATCTGATAAATGACTTGATCTTCTTATAATCAGAACTGGGTAGGTTATAACTTTTAGAATGTGGAGGCCTGAAACATGTTATAAGGCCTCCCATTTTCACTAAGGCTGCCATCTCCCTGACTTACAAACTACTGTAGAGGACTGGGCAGCTTTGAAGACTCTGCACTTCAAGACTTCACTCCATGGCCTTTTGAGTATAATTTTTAAATATTTATTATCATTATTATTATTATGTTGTTGTTGTTATCTTATTATCATTATGCTTTTAGAAAGTCTTCCTGCACACTCACACTTGCCTCAAGCTTGTGTGTCTTCTGCCTTAGCTTCCCTAGTGCTGGGATTAGAGGCATGAGTCACACCTCCCAGCCTCAACGCTATTCTTAGTCTCTGTCTTGCAGAAGAAAATGAGCAACAGGGCTCGATTTAAAAGATATTAAGAGGCAAATTCATATTTCTTCAAAACACTCTTGTAAATTTTAACAGAGCAGACCAAATATCAATTGCTTAGTTTTAGTTAACTAAGTCTAACCTATTAAAAATTAGTATTTGGTATTTAAGCTGAATGCTATTTAATAGGATTTAGGATCATTCTGTATAATTAGTGCATAACCATAATTATGCCCATTTCATGAGGCTCACTGATTATTTTCAATGTAACTTAATTATAGACTAACTTTTAGTTGTTATATATTTGCTTTGAAGACACGTTACGGGGGGGGGGGGGGACACTCTATGAATTTGATGTCAGGTCTTTGCCAAGAACAATTTTCTTCCTCTTTTGGTTTTCCAGTACTAAGTTTCTTTGTGTAATAGCCTTGGCTGTCCTGAAACTCACTTTGTAGACCAGGCTGACCTTGAACTCACAGAGATTTGTCTCCCAAGTGCTGAGGTGTAAGGTATGCACCACCATGCCTAGCTAAGAACAACATTTCTAAGTGTGACACACTGTATGGGACAAAATCCCATTGTATAATAGATACTACAAAAATAATATTGGAAATGTTACCTGGAAAAATATGTGTTTGATGCCAGAAATAGTGTTCTATACCTGTTAGCCCAGAACTTGGGAGACTGAAGTATGCAACATTTTTTTTTTTTTTTATTATATGTGAGTACACTGTAGCTGTCTTCAGACACTCCAGAAGAGGAAGCCAGATCTCGTTAAGGATGGTTGTGAGCCACCATGTGGTTGCTGGGATTTGAACTTATCACCTTTGGAAGAGCAGTCGGGTGTTCTTACCCGCTGAGCCATCTCACCAGCCCCCAGTATGCAACATTTTAAAAAGTGGCACTGTACTTAATTTTACCTTACATAAATAATTTTTTGTCCATTTTACGTTTTTTTCTTTTGAAACAGGATCTTGCTATGTGCCCTGGCTAGCCTAGAACTTGCTATGTAGACCATGCTGGTCCTGAACTTCAGCAATCATTATACCTTTGCCTCCTTGGGAGTTGGGATTATGGGAACACACCACCACACCTGGTTCTACATGAATAATGTTTTAAAAAGACTTATTTGTATATATAGTTGAGCATGTATATGTATATGTATATGTATATGTATATGTATATGTATATGTATATGTATATGTATATGTATATGTATATGTGTGAGCCTATACAAGTTTATCTGCATCACATGAGCGCAGGTGCCTTCAGAGGCTGAGGGCATCAGATTCCCTGGAACTTGAGTTGCAGGTGGTCATGAGCTATCTCACCTGTGTGCTGGGAAACCTAGGTCCTTTGCAAGAGCAGTAAGCTCTCTCATCTGCTGAGCTACTTCTCCAACTCCATGAAGAGCTCTTCATGTAGAAAAAGACTCAAAGCCGGGCGTGGTGGCACACGCCTTTAATCCCAGCACTCGGGAGGCAGAGGCTGGCGGATTTCTGAGTTCGAGGCCAGCCTGGTCTACAGAGTGAGTTCCAGGACAGCCAGGGTTACACAGAGAAACCCTGTCTCGAAAAAAAACCAAAAAAAAAAAAAAAAAAAAAAAAAAAAAAAAAAAAAAAAAAAAAAAAAAAAAAGAAAAAAGAAAAAGACTCAAGATGTGTAAAGTAAGTTATAAGTAGCTTTCAAGGTTTGGCAGTGAAATAATCAAATAAATGTTAAATAAGATAAAAAATACTTGCAAGATATACAAAGTCTAAAAGTCTGTGTAAACAAGAGAATAGTTCCATTAATATTACTAATTTCCAGATGGCAATAACAAGTAATGGACCCCATTACCATATGTAGTGGCTATCCCTGGTTGTCAACTTGACTATATTTGGAATGAGCTACAATCCAGATTTGGAAGGCTCTTCAGTGACCCTAACCTGGAGGCTTGGATATAGAAGTCTCTGATCTGGATCTTGGTATGGAGGTCTTGATAGCATATTGGCTATGGATTCCAGAAGATTAAGACGGAGAGCTCTCCGAGCTCAAGATCATCTGGGATTAAAGGTGTGAGATTAAGACAGAGAGATCTCCGAGCTCAAGATCACCTGGGACTAAAGGTGTGATGGCACACACCTTTAATCTGGGTTACACCTTCTGCTGGAGACCATATAAGGACACTGGAAGAAGGGAGACTAGCACTCCTTCGCCTGTTCACCCTGTGGGACTGAGTAACTGCTAGATCCTTGGTCTTCCATTCACAGCTACTACTGAATCATTGTTGGGAATTGGGCTGCAGACTGTAAGTCATCAATAAGTTCCTTTACTCTGTAAGTTCTGTGACTCTAGAGAACCCTAACTAATACACCATATTCTTAATCTGAACGTATTAGCTTACTAGAAGGATACATTAATACTCTTGAAATCTCTAATAAATTGGAATAGTGAAAAACCAGAAAATTAACCGTATGGTTAAATTAAGATTATATAATTATTCACTCACTCACTCAATCAATCAGCCAATCAATCAATTAGTATGCATGTAAAGTAGAGGTCGATGTTGGGTTTCTTCCTATTATTGCTTATCACCTTGATTTTTTCTGACAGATTGGTTCTCTTGCTAAACCTGGAATTCACCCACTGGCAGGACTGCATGGCCTGCTAGATTTGGGGATGTGCCTGTCTCTGCCCTCCCAGCACTGGGATGGCAGATGTACCAGCATGTCCAATTTATGTGGGTGCTAGAGATCCAGATCAGGTGCTCATGCCTGTACAGCGCATCACCAGCTGACTCATATTCCCACTCCTTAAAATTTCTATAAGCTTCCAGGTGGCAGTGGCAAAGGCCTTTAATCCCAGCCCTCAGGAGGCAGAGACAGGCAGATCTCTAAGAGTTTGAGGTCAGCCTAGTCTACAGAGTTAGTTCCAAAACAGCCAAGGCTATACAGAGAGAAACCTGTCTCAAAAAACAAAAACAAACAACATTTCTAAAAACTAACTTATTAAGATTTTTATTTTTAAACAGGAAATTAAGATTTATTCCATTTGACTCTTCAATTTACTTATTTATTTATTTAGGTTTTCGAGACAGGGTTTCTCTGTATAGCCCTGGCTGTCCTGGAACTCACTTTGTAGACCAGGCTGGCCTCGAACTCAGAAATCCGCCTGCCTCTGCCTCCCAAGCGCTGGGATTAAAGGCGTGCGCCACCACGCCTGGCGACTCTTCAATTTTTATCATTTAAAATACTATAGTTATATCAATAGAAAGGAGCCTTCTGTAATGTCTCTCTGAAGTACTTGTATATAGAATAACTTGCTTGAAACTTGAACCAGAGGCTATAGCAAGCGTTTCTAGATGTCTTTCATTTGAATCAAAGTACTGTGACTTACCAGCTGATTAACATAATTAAGGGAAATAAAAGGCTATAAAACAACTTAAATATAGAAGATATTTGATAAATGTCAGGACTGGAGAGATAGCTCAGCTGTTAAAAGCACCAGAGAGTTAGGGTTCAAACCCAGCACATACACAGCAGCTTATAATTGTCTACATCTCCAGTTCCAGGGGATCTAATGTCCTCCTTTGGCCTCCATAGGCACTGCTTGCACATGTAGCTCAGAAATAAAGGAAAGAAGGGAGGGAGGAGGGGAGAAGGGAAGGGAGGGAGGGAGGGAGGGAGGGGAAGGGAGGGAGGGAGGGGAAGGGAGGAAGAAAGATAGCTCAGTTTCCTAGAGCTCCTGGGCCAAGGTGACAGGCAGCAAGTGAACAGCAGCATGAGGGGAGGAAGGCGGTGTCATGAGGGGAGGAAGGCGGTGTCTTTGCAGTAGCTATAATCTCATGAAAGCCAAGGGTTAGCAGTTTACGTAGTTAATTCAGCTGCTCTCTTCTTTATAGGAATATGTAAAATTTAAGCTTATTTAAAAATTAAATATACTTACTTAGTTCTTCAGAGGCAGTAGATTCTTTACAAAGTTGTCTTCTTCTACAGGGAGTCAGCAGAATTTCTGAAAAATATGGAAAACATTTAGTATACTTAAAACAGTAATTTAATAGTTACATATCAATTCTGCTAGTTGATATGTATTACTCTCTTCTAGTAGGAATCCTTAGTGAACTATAAATAATTTTGTTTATTATATTTCTTAATGTATATGACTTTTTGGCCTGTATATATACATTTGTGCCAGGTGGCTGTAGAAACCTGAAGAGGGCTTCCCTGGAACAGTTGGATTCCTTGAAACTGAATTAGAGATAGTTGTGAGCCACCATGTAGGTTCTGGAACCGAACCTGGGTCCTCTGCAAGAGCAGCATGTGTTTTAAACTGCTGAGCCACCTCCCTAGCCCCATCTCTCTGTCTGTCTGTCTGTCTGGTTTTTTGTTTTTCAAGACAGGGCTTCTCAATAAAGCCCTGGCTGTCCAAGAGCTACCTATGTAAACCAGGCTGGCCTGCCTGCCTTGGCCTCCTGAGTGCTGAGACTGTAGGTGTGTGCTACCATGCTAAGTTTAGGAAGAGTTTGTAAACAACTACAGAGCCAAATATACTTTAGAACATCTTTTTTACTGGTTATTTATAGATTTTTCCTTTTTGGGGGGGGGGGAGTTCGAGACAGGGTTTCTCTGTATATCCCTGGCTGTCCTGGAACTCACTTTGTAGACCAGGCTGGCCTCGAACTCAGAAATCCGCCTGCCTCTGCCTCCCAAGTGCTGGGATTAAAGGCATGTGCCACCATGCCCGGCGATTTTTCCTTTTAACATTACTTTATAACCTAGTCAACAAACTTAATATTTGGATGATAGTTCAGAATGCATAGCCATAATTACAGTTAAAGTTGCTGAATGAATTACTTTTTGCACAGATAAATGTTTTCCTTAGTTCATTTTTATATTTGTCTTCAGCTTCCATAATGACTTTATGGTGATCACATTGGTATGCACAAGAGTGCAAAAACTTGCCAAAATTTCGGCTGTTGAGGAGTTTTCTTACTACTATGCAACCTAAAAGAAAACAAATTAAGTTAATGTACAGATGTTACAAAAGTATAGACTAATAGCTGCAAAATCAGATAACTTCTATGATGATAAACTAAATCAGGAATTTATAAGTATTTCAAAAAACCCAACCCATTCCAGAGAGTAAAGAAAATATGACATGTTGGGGCAGAGGCAGAAGTGTGAACAGTTATGGCCACACAGAAAAGAAGCATCCAACCACTGTGGTGTCCCATGCACACAACCCTAAGGACTTCGAAGGCCAGGCAGGAAGGCAGGACATTTGCAAGTTCAAGGTTAGCTTAGGCAGTTTTGTGAAACCTATCTAAGGGGATAAGAACTCCACAGGAAGACCAACAGAGTCAACTAACCTGGACCCTTGGGGCTCTCAGAGTCTTAACCACCAACAAATATATGGGCCAGACCTAGGCCTCCACACACATAAATAACAGATATGTAGCCTGGTCTTCATGTGGGTCCCAAACAACTGGTGCTAAGCCAGGAGGATCACTTAATTCCATAAATTTCCAGGCCAGCCTAGGTGTTATCTTTCAAAAACAAAACCCAAAATTTTATCAAGTGTCATTAATATGATGAATGTGGTACAATGTAATGCTTCAGTGTTGAAACTGTGATCTACCTTGAGTTAGAAATATGGTGTACCACACACTACTACCACCAACATCACAATAACAGGAAGTAATGATCATTGGTCGTTAATATCTCTCAATATCAATGGACTCAATTCTCCAGTAAAAACACACAGGCTAACAGAATGGATGCATAAACAGAATCCATTATTCTGATGTATACAAGACACACATCTCAGACATTATCTCAGAATAAAGAGCTGGAAAAAGGTTTCCCAAGCAAATAGACCTAAGAAACAAGCTAGAGTAGACATTTATTTATATCTTATGAAATAGATTTTCAACTGAAAGTAAACAAAAGAGTTGGGGAAAGACATTTCATACACATCAAAGGAAAAATCCACCAAGAACATAGCTCAGTTCTGAACATCTCCCCTAAATGCAAGGGGACCCACATTTGTAAAAGAAGCACTATTAAAGCTTAAGTCACACATCAAACCCTACATATTAATAGTGGGAGACTTTGACAACCCATTCTCACCAATCAACAGGTCATTGAGACAGCAACTAAATAGAGAAATAATGAAACTAACAGAGGTTATGATTCAAATGGACCTAACAGACATCTATAGAACATTTCACCCCAAACAAATGAATATGCCTTCTTTTCAGCATTTCATGGAAACTTCTCCAAAACTGACCAAAAGCAAACCTCAATAGATATAAGAAGATTGAAATAACCCCATGCATCTTATCAGATCACTATGGATTAAAGCTGAACTTCAACAACAGAAACAACAGAAAGCCTATATACTCATGGACACTGAACAACACTCTAGTCAAAGATCACTGGGTCAGGGAAGAAATAAAGAAAGAAATTAAAGACTTTCTAGAATTCAATGAAAATGAGGGCACAGTGTACCCAACCTTATGGGACACTATAAAAGCAGTGCTAAGAGTAAAGTTCATAGCACTAAGTTCCCTCAGAAAGAAACTGTAGCGTTCTCACTCTAATGAATTAAAAGTACATCTGAAGGCCCTAAGGGTGGGGAAAAAGAATCAAACACATCCAGAAGTAGACAGCAGGAAACTCTCAGGGCTGAAACCAATCAATTAGAAACAAAGAGAACAAAACCAAGAGCTGGTTCTTTGAGAAAATCAACAAGATAGAGCCGGGCGTGGTGGCACACACCTTTAATCCCAGCACTTGGGAGGCAGAGGCAGGCAGATTTCTGAGATCAAGGCCAGCCTGGTCTACAAAGTGAGTTCTAGGACAGCCAGGGCTATACAGAGAAACCCTGTCTCAAAAAAAAAATCAACAAGATAGACAAACCATTAGCCAAACTAAAAGGGACAGAGATAGTACCCAAATTAACAAAATCAGAAATGAAAAGGGCAACATTAACAATGTACACATTGAGGAAATTAAAAGAGTAATTGGGTCTTACTCTACAAAGCTGGAAAATTTAAATGAAATGGATGACTTTCTAGACAGATACCAATTACCAAAGCTAGATGAGAGAAGATCAGGTAAACTATCTGAACAGTCCTATAACCCCTAAGGAAATAGAACTAGTTATTAAAAGTCTCCCAACCAAACCAAACCAAACCAAAACAAAAAAACCCAGCCAAACAAAAAACCCTGGGTCAGATGTATTTAGCACAGAATTTTACCAGGCTTACTATTCCACAAAATAAAAACTGAAGGAACATTGCAAGCTCATTCTATGAGACCACAGTCACCCTGATACCAAAACCATACAGAATCAACAAAGAAAGAGAATTTCAGACCAATTTCCCTTATGAACATTGATGCAAAAATACTCAATAAAGTACTAGCATATTGAATCTAAGAGTCTATCAAAGCCATCATCCACCATGATCAAGTATGTTTCATCCCAGGGATGCAGGGGTCGTTCAATATATGAAAATCCACCAACATAACTATATAAGCAAACTGAAAGAAAAAAAACCACATGATCATTTCATTAGATGCTGAAAAAGCTTTTGACAAAATCCAACACCCCTTCATGTTCAAATTCTTGGAGAGATCAGCGATATAAGGTGCATACCTAAACACAGTAATGGCAATATACAGCAAGCCAATTGGTAATATCAAATTAAATGGAGAGAAATTTAAAACAATTCCATTAAAACCAGGGGCAAGACAAGGCTGTCCACTTTTTCCATATCTTTTATATATAGAACTTAAAGATCTAGCCAGAGCAATTAGACAAAAAGGAAATCAAGGAGAAACAAATTGAAAAGGAAGAAGTCAAAGTTTCACTATTCTCAGATGATATGATAAATGCTTTCAAGAAAGTGGATGGATACAAATTAAAAAAAAATCAGTAGTGCTCCTTTATACAAGTGATAAACGAGCTCAGAAAGAAATTAGGGAGACAATACCCTTCACAATAGCCAAAAATAATATAAAATATCTTGGTGTAACCCTAACCAAGCAAGTGAAAAGCCTCTATGACAAGAACTTCAAGTCTCTGAAGAAAAAAAGTGAGGAAGATTTAGAAGATGGAAAGATCTCCCATGCTCATGATTGGTAAGATTAAGAGTGAAAATGGCCATCTTGTCAAAAGCAATCTATAGATTCAATGCAATCCCTATCAAGATTCCAACAAAATTCTTTACAGCTCTTGAAAGAATAATTCTCAATTTCATATGGAAAAACAAACAAAAAACCCCTAGGATATCTAAAACAATCTTGAACAATAAAAAGAACTTCTGGAGGAAACACTATCCGTCTTCAAGCTGTACTAAAGAGCAAAAGTAATAAAAACTACATGGTATTGGTAACAGACAGGCTGGTCAATGGAATCAAACTGAATACCCAGAAATAAACACACACAACCTATCAATACTTGATTTTTGACAAAGAACTCCAAAAACATACACTGGAAAAAAGAAAGCATCTTCAACAAAAAGTGTTGGTCTAACTGATGAGAAGAATTCAAATAGATCCAAACTCATGACTCTGCACAAAACTCAAGTCCAAGTGTATCAAATACCACAACATAAAACCAGAAACACTAAATCTAATAGAAGAGAAAGTGGGAAATAGCTTTGAACACATTGGTACAGGAGACAATTTCCTGAACAGAACACCAATGGCTCAGGCTCTAAGATCAACAATTGATAAATGGGACCTCATGAAACTGAAAAGCACAAGTGATTTCACAGGCACACATGCAAGGAATGCTCCTCTCCTTCCCTTCTTCCTTTCCATCCTCCTTCTCTCCTTCCCTTTCTCTTAAAAAAGGAAGGTAGAGTAGATGAATATTTAAAGGGAAAGCAAATAGTAGAAAGTTTTTTTGTTTGTTTGTTTTGTTTTTTCGAGACAGGGTTTCTCTGTGTAGCCCTGGCTGTCCTGGAACTCATTTTGTAGACCAGGCTGGCCTCGAACTCAGAAATCTGCCTGCCTCTGCCTCCCGAGTGCTGGGATTAAAGGCGTGTGCTACCACTGTCCGGCCAAGTATTTTTTTTTTTAAGATGAGAAAAAATAAGCATTGGTTCAGGTAGGAAAAATGGATGTAAGCCCAAACTATCTACCTAGATATTTTGCAATGAACTTAAGATGGTACTATAAATACTATGAAATTTATAAGGAAAGTATAAAAATGATCAGCATCTATTAGACATGAACAACTTAAACTAAGGAGTCCACACTTTTAGCACTGAAATATTAGGCTAATCTAGGAGTGGTGGCTCACAGCTAAATCTCAGGCTAGCCTAGGCTATATAGTGGGTTCTGGACCAGCTTGGATTACAGTGTGATGGCCTGTCTCAAAAGCAGAAAAAGAGAAACTTGAGATTAAACCACATTTTCATATTAATGCTGTCTGTGGTGGTATGAATAGAATGGCCCCCAGAAGCTCATATATTTGAACACTTAGTCACAGGGAATGGCACTACTAGAGAAGGATTAGAAGGTGTGGCCTTGTTGGAGAAAGTGTGTCACTTGGTGGGAGGGGGCTTTGAGGTTTCTAAAACCCAGAGTCTCTGTCTTTTGGCCTACAGATCAGGATGTGGCTCTCAGCCACTCCTCCAGCACTTGCCTGCATGCTGTCTTGCTCTCCTCACCATAATGATAATGGACTATATCTCTGAAACTGTAAGCAAGCCACCAATTAAATGCTTTCTTTCATAAGAATTGCCTTGGTCATAGTGTCTTTTCACAGCAATAGAACTGCAACTAAGACACTGACTTCACTTGTTTGTATGTTTGAGAAATGAGGAAGTACTACATTGCCTAACTAGACTAGAATTCCTAGGATCTAATGATCCTTCCTGTGTCAATCTCCACCCAACCCCTCTCTCTGTTTTCTTAGTTTTTTGAGACAGAATTTCTCTGTTGTAGTCATAGCTGTCCTGGAACTCACGCCTCTGCCTGCCAAGTGCTGGGCTTAAAGGTGTGCACCATCTCCCAGCTCTCCCTCAGTCTCTGAAGTGACTGGAACAGGGGTATGATGATTTAAAGGAAGGGACTGCAGAAAGGAGTTCACAATTATATGAGTCAGAAGAAAGAGGACATGGGATTCATATTATGGTTACACACCAGCCTCAGAATAACAGATGCATGTCATCATCCAAAATAGAACAGAGATGTTCTCAACTGAACATGGAGTAACCTCAGATTTTTCCATAAGCAGAGTGCATTAAAAAGTGAGCATAAAAGTGAAGAAATGGTAGGTTGTGAATAAAAAGGTTGGGGTCAGTGCAATGAGACCTTATAGAAAAAATAAGTAGTGGGGCATGGAACACTATGAACATTAATAAATTACAAATATAAAACTATTATGGGATACTTAATAACTGTTTAAAGCATAATACATAGTAAATATTTTTCTACTCTCTGTAAACATATTTATCTTGCACATTTAAAGTTATAGATGGTGTTAGGATAAAAACAAAACAATAAATAAACATACTAATTACATTTACTCATGTGGGCATGGCCTAATGCAAATAGAGAACATTGACTTAAATGCTTTCATTCAAAATTCAGATTGTATTTATTCAAAGATGAAATTAAGGCAGAAGTGTGTTATAAATTCTAGTTAACTAATAGCAGATACAGATTCAATTCTAAAATTATTATAATTAAAAAATATTTACAGGCTGGCGAGATGCTTCAGTGGGTAAGAGCACTGACTGCTCTTCTGAAGGTCCTGAGTTCAAATCCCAGCAACCACATGGTGGCTCACAACCACCCGTAATGAGATCTGACGCCCTCTTCTGGTGTGTCTGAAGTCAGCTACAGTGTACTTATGAATAATAATAAATAAATCTTAAAAAAATAAATTTACCTGAGCACCTATATTTTAACATTCTGGAACAGCTGTCAGTTGCTTGAAAACCAACTTCTTTATCTATTATGTCTAAACACAATGTAAATGGATCTGAAAAAAATCCAAAACATAAGTTTTTTTTGTTTAATGAAAAGGTTCTGAAATGTGTAAGATTTATTAAGTCTCAGATTTTTATACATTTTCTCTCAGTACTACATATCCAGTCACACTAGTGATGAAGAGAAAGATTCTGGATAGGAGTAAGTGGTACTAACGGTGGGTATGCCAGAGTTATACAGGGCAGATGTACCAATTTACATTTGAGTTTTAACCATTCACTACCTATTTTCTTAGAAACAATCAAACAGACAGTTTAAATCATACCTGTTTCTGGTACCTGCTTTCGATTTTTGACAGTATGAGTCAGATGTTTAAGGACCTGGTCACTGAAAGAAAATGGATAATATGTTACTAGAAGCAAAGATTCTGCAGTATAAGGGAAAATTTAAATAGTAGTGTGATTCTCAATGTCTGACTGACAGATGGAGCTGGATCCAAAACCTACTGCTATCATCTCAATGTCAGATTTTCCTCCAAAGCCAATTATTCAAGGCCTGGGAGACTTTGAGATTCTCAGGTGAGGGGCCTTGTAGAAGGTGACTGTGTGACTAGCTTGTCCTATGTCTGCTGTTTCTCAGATCGTAAGGTGGGTGGTTTTCTCTAACATATGCACCTGTCATGCGGTGCTACCCTTGCTAGAGACCCAAAAGCAAAAGCTACCTAGCCCACCATTTCAGACTTCAACTTTCAGAAGCATGGGACAAAATAAACCTTTTCCTTTTAACAGTTAACGGCCTCAGGCATTTTGTTATAATGACAGAAGGCTGGCCAGTACATCAACAAACTTGGCCAAAATAGGGTCTGCAATAGTCATATGAAACAAGACTCTAGAGAGCAAAAGACGATGAAGAGAAATATTGTAAAAACACTAATAGTGAGGGCTCCTTTTAAATTTTTTAAAGTCTTTTGTATCCATGATTGACCTTAAACTTGCTCTGCTTTAGAGGGGAACTTTGAATTTGGGGTTTTTTGTTTTTTGTTTTTTTTCGAGACAGGGTTTCTCTGTATAGCCCTGGCTGTCCTGGAACTCACTCTGTAGTCCAGGCTGGCCTCGAACTCAGATATCCACCTGTCTCTGCCTCCCAAGTGCTGGGTTTAACGGCATGTGCTACCACTGCCCAGCTCTGATTAAAGGTGTATGCCTTTACTCTAATAAGAACAGGGCCAATGAGAGAGAGAGAGAGAGAGAGAGAGAGAGAGAGAGAGAGAGAGAGAGAAAGCGAATGAATAAATGAATATATGGGTGAAAGCATTGGAGTAGAAGGCAAGAAGGCTAGCCCCAAAACACATCTGAGCATTCTGCAGTGTCCACCCGTGAGAAGCAAGGTTAAAATTACCCCAAGAATGGTCTTGAAGACAGAGCTCCCATGTCATACTCCTAAGCCTCCTAATTTTCCAAGTTCTGACAAAAGTGTAAATTTTCCTTTGGTGTTTTGTTTTGTTTTGACAATGGTCAAAAGCCTAAGAGTGCTTCCTCTGACACTCTGGACTTTTTCCTCTTTCCTTGTCATGCTCCTCCTCCTTTTCCACCACAAAGCTCCTATTGACCGTCTCTGCTCTGTCCGAATGCCAGCTTTTGCAGGTCCTAACTCAATGACTCATAGCTTGCCCTCTTCTCTTCTCCATCTCTCAGCCTGGCAGCTGCTGAGATTTACAGTTTGCCTGACTTGGTTTCCTTTCATACTCTAATAAAATTGTCCTTGAACTTGAAGAAAAAAGTCTTGTAAAGAAGGAAAGGAGTGACAGTGTACTCCATCTGCCTGATATTTAGTCTCCCCAGCAATCAGACAATCCTCAAGTACAGGAGCCGTCAGACAAATGCAAGCAAAGGTGTAAGATGGAAAGCTGCATGTCTGCATCCCACTTGCTACCTGTAAGGGGAAAGGGAAGTACTGGAAACAGAACTGGAGGAATTAAAGGAAACCCAGCAGAATGGAGGTGGTGTGTACCTTTAATCCCAGCACTTGGGAGGCAGAGTTTGTGGCCAGTCTAGTCTAGACAGAGTTCCAGGACAGGCAGGGCTACACAGAGATACTCTGCCTCTAAAACAAACAAAAGAAAACTCAAATTGATTTTCATCACACTCTACTCCTTTCACCACAGTAAATTTCCAAATGAGTATTTGCAATATTGCTGACAGGTTCAATGCTTGCATTATTACTTCAAACATAGGGACTTAGTTTAAGTTTTATTTTGTAAGCATAATTTCTAAAATTCAAATTTGATTATTGTCTTAGAGCTTCAATTGCTGTGATAAAACACCATGACTGAAAAGCAAGTTGAGGAGACATGGGTTTATTTGGCTTCAACTTCCATGTTGCAGCCCATCACTGAAGGAAGTCCAGGCAGAAACTCAAACAGGGCAGGCAGCTGGAAGCAGAAGCTGATGCAGAGGCCATGGAGGGATGCTGCTACTGGTTTGCTTCACGTTTGCTCAGCCTGCATTCTTTTTTTTTTTTTTCGAGACAGGGTTTCTCTGTGTAGCCCTGGCTGTCCTGGAACTCACTCTGTAGACCAGGCTGTCCTCAAACTCAGAAATCCGCCTGCCTCTGCCTCCCGAGTGCTGGGATTACCATGCCCGGCCAGCCTGCATTCTTATAGAATCCAGGGCCATCAGCCCCGGGATGGCAACACCCACAATGGGCTGGACCCTCACCTATCAATCCCCAATGAAAAAAAATGTCCACGAGCTTTCCTAAAGCCTGATCTTATGGAGGTATTTCCTTAATTGCAGTTCTCTCCATTCAGATGATTTTAGCTTGTATCAAGTTGATATAAAACTATCAAGCGCAAATATTTCACTCAATTTAAAGTCTTCAGGATCTTAGGATAGAATTCAATTGGTAGAATGTTTGCCGAACATGCGTGAAGCGCTGGTGTTGATCACCAGCACCATTTAAACTGGGGGGCAGGGAATAGTAGTATACACAGGATGAGTTCAAGGTCATCCTGGACTATACAGGTACTTGGTAAAGAAAGGTTGTTGGTTTTAATTTTTCTTTGTCTGTTTGTTATTTGGTATTTGTAATTCATGAGCTCTTGTTTCAAAAAAAAGAAAATAAAGCAGAAAATGTCTTTAGTGGTTCTCCATATCCTATGAATTAAACCCCAAACCTGAGAACACACAAAGCCTTTGTTAAACTAGCATCTATACCCCCTCTTCCAAACTCATTGGTCATCTTTTTTTTTTTTTTTTTTTTTTTAAACTTTAGAGCTGGGGATATATAGTTCAGTTGGTAGAGAAATTACCCAATATCAGCAGGTCATGGGTTCAATCCCGAGCACTGGAAAAAAATGGGCATGGTTATCAAATACCAGCATTTGTGAGATAGAGGTATGAAGATCAAAATTTCAAGGTCACCCTCAGCTACATAGTCAGCTTGGGATGTAAGAAATCCTATTTCAATTTTATTTCCTCTTACATCTACACTCATGCCAAGCAACTCTAATTAGAGGCAGCCAGGTACACAAGTTAGAAGGGCACGTATTAGAAAGAAGAAAGGGACTGGCAAGAAGAGGAGAGGAATAAGAATACTCTGAAGGGGAAATATGGTAAAGTGCATTTTATATGGATGAAACTGTAAAAGGATAAACAAAAGGAAACAAAGGGAATTCTTACTTTAGACTCCTCCCTATACTATGTTTAATCATTCCTGTATCCACAGTGCTTAACAACATGACACACAGTAAGTACTTATTGAATAAGTAGACTATACCTCAATTGAGAAACAGAATCCTTTTGGTCAAAAGTTTTTTCTTCGTTTAAGTTTTGAGCACAGCTTGGAGTGGTTTCATGTACAATCTTATTCTGCCCTTTCTCCTTATAGAAAGGATTGCCTGGATTTGTGTTCTCTTTCAGAGTCGTCAGTTGGTTTTTATTTGCATAAGCTTTAGACATGATTTCACTGGGCTTATAGCTGCAAAGCTCTCTAGACTGGTTTATATCCTTATCTTCTGCTCTGGTACCTCCAGTACTATCTGCACAGAGACATTTCAAATTGGTCTGTATGTTTACTTTCATAGATGGGGTATTATCCTTATATTGTTCACTCTCGTTTTGTTGTTTCTCCTACAATGTAAGAAATAGCAAGTAAATAATTTCAATACAATAATTTCTTCATAATATGTCTTACATTTCCTTAATATGAAAACTTTGATTGATAATGTAACACTTATAGTAAAAGAAACAATTTATATTATGAGGAAAAATTTTTTATTTAATAAATGATATTGGGATACCTGAGAAGCTATAGTGGGAAAAAATAACGTAGCCATATGATAGTTTCACAACAGTACAGTAAAAATGAAACAATTTTTTTTTCTAGACAGGATTTCTCTATATAGCCCTGGATGTGCTGGAACTCATTTTGTGGACTAGGCTAGCCTCGAACTCAGAAATCCACCTGCCTCTGCCTCCTGAGTGCTAGTATGCCACCATACCCGGCTGAACCAAATATTTTAAAAATGTTAAATGAAATTATATAGGCTCAGGAAGATAGCTAGGCTGGTAAAGGTGCTTGTTCCCGAGCCACATGGTAGAAGACTAGTTTCTACACACACACACACACACACACACACACACACACACACACACACACACAAAGAGAGAGACAGAGACAGAGACAGAGACAAAGAGAGAGACAAAGAGAGAGACAGAGACAGAGACAAAGAGAGAGACAGAGACAGAGAAACAGAGAGAAAGAAAGAGACAGAGAAAGATATTTAAAAAAAGAAAGTACATCCATTATAAAAGAAACTATTCTCCAGGGGTAGAAGTCCTTTCCAAAGAGTATACAATAATACATCACAAAAGGAAAAACTAATATGCTTGATCACATAAAATATCTTTGAAAACTCTCCTAGAGACCAAGAACAATGAAGGAGAATGACTTAGAGGGGGAAAGAGCAAGAAGCAAAATCAATGGCAACCCAGACACAGGAACCCAGATTCAGATAAACCATGTACTAGACCATAGAGTAACTCTTAAGAAGCACTAGAAAAAAGACCTGCCTAAGGAAAAAAAATCAACAATAGTATGGGCAGGTAAGCAAAGGAGACAAACAGTTCACTGGACAGGAAACATACGTAGCTCTTAAACATGGGAAAATTCCTCCATTTCATTGTAATAAAAGAAAATACTATTGAAACTACACTGCAGTATCTTTCTTCTCTTCTGACAGATTCAAAGCATCTGAAGAAGAGACAGCATAAACATTACTGGCTAGAGTGTACACATGTATGCATGACTAAATAACCTGGTAGTCACCTTCTTTCTTAT
This sequence comes from Mus minutoides, assembly GCA_902729485.2. Lineage (NCBI taxonomy): Eukaryota > Metazoa > Chordata > Mammalia > Rodentia > Muridae > Mus > Mus minutoides. The sequence goes on along the minus strand of LR750555.1, from coordinate 345,496 downwards.
TTATTTATTTATTTATTTATTTATTTATTTATTTATTTATTGAGACAAGCTCTCGCTGTGTAGCCCTGGCTGGTTTACAAACTGATATATACACCAAGCTGGCCTCAAACACACAGAGATTCCCCTGCTTCTGCCTCTAGAGTAGAGTTAAAGATTAGCACCACCATGCCCAGCCTTTAAGTTTTTGTTGTATTTATATTTTTACACCTTTTATAATAAAATCTGTATGTATAAGAAAACTCTATAAATTACTTTTACATGTCAATGTTCTTAACTGTGGTATTGTAATATCTAATAGTTGTACATAATATTTATCAATAAATTCATTCAACAGAACACTGCAAAGGACTAGTTTAGAGTAAAAATGTATTAAACACATATTTTACTTTAGTCCTCTACAAAACTTATTAAAGATAATTTTTCTTTCTTTCTTTTGACTTACTACTACTACTACTACTACTACTACTACTACTACTACTACTACTGTTGTTCTGTTTCTAAGACAGGCTTTCTCTGTGTAACTCTAGCTGTCCTGGAAGTTGCTTTGTAGACTAGGCTAGCCTTAAACTCAGAGCTCCACTTGCTTCTGCCTCGTCAGTGCTGGGATTAAAGACGTGCACCACCACCAACTGGATAAAGGTCGGTTTTCTAAAAGGAGTAAACCCACAATAACAAGCAGCAATGGAATAAAAAATAAATAAATAAAGGGCTAAACAAAACGTCAAAACTAAAGACAGGTGATTAACGTATGCAGGTTTGATAAAATCAAGTCCAAAACTGACTACTTAAGATATAAATCCTTGAGAGGCACATCAACGTGAAATTTAAAATGGTAGAGAAGGAAGGGACTGGGAAGGGTGACAGAAGGGGAAACTTGTCAAGATTTAATATAGGAGAGGAGAATAAAAAAAAATAAAATATAAATGCTAGGGATAAGGATTATACAAGCTTCTAATTAGAGAAAGTAGGTCACACGAAGGGATTAGAATAACATGGAGGGTTGTAACACAGTGGAGCAATGAGAAGAATAAAAAAAAATTAAGGGGGTATGAAAAAGGGGGAAGCCCTCCACTCTAGAATCTGGTTTGTTTGTCCTGTGAATGAAGAAACTCCAATTCAGGCCAATAAGATAGCTTAGTGGGTAGAGGAGGTTTGCCAAGCAAGTCTGATGAGCTGAGCTCAATCCCCAGAACCCACATAAAAGTAGAAGGAAGGACCAGCTCTGTAAAGTTGTCCTCTGACCACCACACACACACACCATTAAATTCTAACATGGGTATGGTTACTCACCTCTTATGCCTGTAAGTACATCACAGATCTCATGTAACCCAGGCTAGCCTTAAATTTGCTATATAGCCAACATTATCCTTCAATTCCTGGTCACCTGCCTCCACCTCAATGCTGGGATTACAGGTGTACACCACCATGACTGATGGGAGATTCTTTCCGATAAGAGAACTATGTAGGGCTGGAGAGATGGCTCAGTGGTTAAGAGCACTGACTGCTCTTCCAGAGGTCCTGAGTTCAATTCCCAGCAACCACATGATGGCTCACAACCATCTGTAATGAGATCTGATGCCCTCTTCTGGTGAGTCTGAAGACAGCTACAGCGTACTTACATAAAATAAAAATATCTTAAAAAAAAAAAAAAAAAAAAAACCAGAGAACTGCATAAACCAGTAGTAATAAAAAAACTTCACATTTTTAAGTTTTAAGCTTTCTTGTTTTTGTTTTTAAGACAGGGTTTCTCTGTGTAGCCCTAGCTGTCCTGGAATTCACTTTGTAGACCAGGCTGGCCTCGAACTCAGAAATCCACCTGCCTCTGCCTCCCGAGTGCTGGGATTAAAGGCATGCGCCACCACGCCCGGCTGTTTTAAGCTTTCTTTAATTTTTATATTTTGTTACAAATTTTGTCCCTTGAGCACTATAAATTAGAAAGCCATATATATATATATGCCAATATGTCTTCAGTGTATACTATACTTTTCTTAGTATCTCTCCCTGTAGTAAATCCTTAATGAGACAGCTAATCCTGCTTCAGTATGACTCTGAAATCCTTTTCTGTGGCCTAGTTAAGAATGAGGCTTTACCTGTGTGAAGATTACTAAGAACACAGAATGCTGTTCATGTTACTGACAGCAGAGCCAGGCTGAGTCTCTCTACTGGGGCATCCCCTTCAATATACTGAGAGAAGAGGACTTTTAAAAAATATGTAAACTATCATACCCCTCAAAAGTACCATTTAATTATAAAAATAAAAAATATTTTTAGATTTGTGTGTTCTTTAAAAAAATTACATCCAAATTGCTCTTCCTCAAAAAGATGTAGAAGAATGCACTCCATCAAAAGAAAAGAATAAAACAAAAAAGGAGAATTAAAGTATGAAGGATACAAAATGAATCTACCAAATTATGCTAAAGAAGTATCTCACAAGAACTCAAAAAGACCAAAAAAAAAATTCAACTGGCACATCTCTCCAAAGATAAACTGTACAGGAACAGATACTCAGCATCATTATGAAAATGCAAATCAGATAACAATTTACCTCTATTAAAATGATAATTTTAAAAATGAAAAATAAGTTGTGGCGGGATATAAAAGAACTCATGTGCAGTGCTCTGGAGTGTAATGGTGTACATGCTGTGGAGACAAAGTGGCAGTTCCTCAAAACACTACACACAGATCTATACCATGACCCAACAATTCTACTTCATAAGAGGTGCAAGTGGCAAACAAGTTTTTGAGGTATGTGCGTGTGTGTGTGTGTGTGTGTGTGTATGTGTGTGTGTGTGTGTGTGTGTGTGTGTGAAAGCTGAGGATGTAGCACATGGTAGTGTAGCATAGAGCAGCACTGGCACGCAAAGACCTGAGTTTGATCCTCAAAACTTCAAAAAAAACCCTATGTAATATACATTTATATGTCAAATACATAAAATAACTGTAGGGACAGAAAGTAGAATGGCTACCAGGGTGAGCAAACTGAAGAGTTAGGAGTTATTTAATGGGCACAGAATTGTTACAGGATATTTTATGATACATAGAAAACCTAATTGTTAGCAAATCTTGGAAGCCTAAATAGATACTACATTTGTCAGGTGCAGTTAGGTTCATCCTGAAGAGATGCAATGTGGGTGTGCCTCTAAGAGCCTCCATAGATAAGAATACTAAAGAATGGAAAGTTACTGCCTATTTTAAAGCAAGTTGCTTGGGAGAAGTCTTGTGGTCTTGCTCTACGACCCAAAGCAAAGTCAATTGGATGGCCTTGAGCTACCCCTACTGACATGGCTTGGAGCACCCTCACCAAGATGGTGACATGGTTCAGCCTGTCAAAGGTGTAGGTGAGGAGCTACAGACTTCTTTTACAGCTACTGGACCTCTGAAAGCTCAAGCTCTCTCTCTCTCTCTCTCTCTCTCTCTCTCTCTCTCTCTCTCTCTCTCTCTCTCTCTCTCTCTCTCTCTGGCTTGGGAGAGATTTTATGTAAGGAGCTCCAGGTAAAAAATAGGGAATCTCTCTTTGGGCTTACAGAAACAACAGAAAAGCAGCTAGCAGGACACAAGTAAAACAGAATTCTAGGAAAGAGAGCTGAGAGCCCTTCTTCTTGTATTTGGAAGAACTCAAAAGAAAAGTAGAGTAGCTCGGGAGAATGACACAGAGAGAAAGAGGTTTCTAAACAGATGGCAGTTTACTTGTAGAATCAGGCTTGTAAATAGATTTTTGTATATAGTTCAGAAAACAAAGTTACCTTGCTGAACAAGCAGATGTTTACCTCAGTTTATACCTCCCATGTCTTTACTGGTATATTAGATAATTTAAAGAGTTATACAGAGTTTGAGTTTAGAATGATGACTATGTTCTGAGAATATTGTAGTTGTCTTAGTTATTACTATTGCTGTGATTAAACACCATGACCAAAAACATCTTGGGGAAGAAAGGCTTATACTTCCATATCACTGTTCATGATCCAAAGAAGTCAGGTCAGTAATGCAGATAAGGCAGGAGCTGATGCAGAAGCCATGGAGGGGTGCTGCTTTCTGGGTTACTTCACATGCTTTGTACAGTCTGCTTTCTTACCTAGGACAACCAGCCCAGGAGTGGCCCCAACCAGAGTTGAGCCTTTCCACATCAGTCACTAATTAAGAGAATGCCCCACAGACTTGCCTACAGCCCAATTTTATAGAGGCATTTTTTCAGATGAGGCTCCCTCTTTTCCAATAACTTCAGTTTTGTCACGGGGATATAAAACTCGCCAGGACAGTTGACAACTTAACACACAAATGCACCACTGTTAAGCCACAACTTTAAGATTAAACATTAATAAAGACATCACAGTATAGAACACCTTACAAACCAGTCAGTTTCTAAGATTTTTTTTTGGCATTTTGATTTCTTTTTTTTTTCCACATTTTTTTATTAGATATTTTCTTCATTTACATTTCAAGTGCTATCCCATAAGTCCTCTATACCCTCCCCCCGCCCTGATCCTCTACCCACCCACTCCCACTTCTTGGCCCTGGCATTTCCCTGTACTGGGGCATATAAAGATTGCTAGACCAAGGGGCCTTTCTTCCCAATAATGGCCAACTAGGCCATCTTCTAATACATAAGCAGCTAGAGACATGAGCTCTGGGGGTTCTGATTAGTTCATATTGTTGTTGGCATTTTGATTTCTTTAAAAAACACAGAAATATTATATGTTTTTGTTTTAATCTCAGGTATGAGATACAGGGCTGTTTTAAATTGTCCACAGCAGCTGACTATGATTTGCTCTTTGCAGGGATGGGATTTTGCCAGTAGCAGATAGTTTTTGTGATTGTTTGATGTTTGAAATTCTGGGGACTTTTCAGAGGGTCTATAAATTAGGGGGTCCTGATAGGTGGGGTGGGTTGTTGGTTGCCACTTGTCTTTGGGAGGAGGAGGAGGAGGAGGAGGAGGAGGAGGAGGGGAAAGAAGAGGGAGGTGGGGAACAGGATGAGGAAGAGAAGGAGGAGGAAGAAGAGAAAAGAGGAGGAAGAAGATGAGGAAGAGGGGGAGGAGGAGGAAGAGGAAGAAGAAGAGGAAGAGGGAGGAGAGGGAGGAAGAGGAAGAGGGGGGAGGAGGAGGAAGAAGAGGGGGAGGAGGAAGAAAGGGAAGAGGAGGAAAAGAAATAATAAAAATTAGATATCCTGATGGCAAAGATCAAATTTGTCCTAAGGAACTCCACACCCCTAATCAGCAGAAGTAGTCTAATGATAATGTCACCCCCTTTCCCCTCTCTCCTTTTTTTCCTTCCTGAGTAGTGTTAGGGGTTTGAAAGGGTGGAAAAAGAATAAAGAAGAGTGGAAGAAAGAACCCCCAAAGTTGCCAAAGTCCAGCTACACCAGTCTTACAGTCTTATAAACTTTAAAAGTTGTCTCTTTTAAAATACCCAGCTTCTTTTAAAATTCAAATTCTCTGTAAAACTCTGTAACATAGCCAGGCAATGGAGGCACATTAAAACCTGGTCATGTCCTAGGCCAACTTGGTCTGTGTATTACATGTCAGCCAGCATATAACAGTGAGATAGTGATTCAAACAAATAAACAAGCAGAAGGTCTAGAAACAAGAGTCAGGGAACATGGTTACACAACATTCTGAGTGTCCTTAATATCACATAATTGTGCATTTAACAAATGACTGAAGTGGAGTCAGGTATGGTGCTCATGCCTGTAATCCCAGTGCTTGGGAGGCAGAGGCAGGATGACTGCTATACATACATGTGAGGCCAGCCTGATCTATACATCAAGTTCTAGGCTAACAAGGGCTACAAAATAAGACCTGATCTCAAAAAGTAAAGAAAGCTTGATATGAAAAAATATATATTACAACAATTTAAAAGAACAGATAATGCCCTTCACTAAAAAAACACTGAATTAGGTAACAAGTGAATAAAATGAAAATTATATCTCAAGCTGTTGGTGGCTCAGTCAGTAAAGTATCTACCTTTGAAAACATGAAGATTTGAATTGAGATTCCCAGAAACCACATGAATATCTAAGCCTGGTAGTGCACACCTGTCATCCCAGCAATGGTGAGACAAGAGGTGGAGACCGGCAGATCCCTGGAGGTGTTTAAGCCAGGTATCCTGGTGTATGTGGTGAAGTTCCAAGCCAATGGGAAACTGTTTCAAACAGGTCAAAGCACCTTAGGACAAACACCCGAAGGTGTCCCCTGACTTCCACAGCTTGTCATACATATGTGCACCACTTCCTCCAACAATATGTGAAGAGAAGTCATGGAGTCCTGAGTGGATGTGTACTGTTGATATGGGCACAGCTATGTCAAGGACACAATGCCTTAAGCTAATGAGAGTGTCAGAGACTTCCCCAGGGGAGGTTCAGAGGAATCAGCAAGGCCTTCCTCCGGTCCAAGTATGAGTGTTTACTAACAATGGACCAGTGTGCAAGAACTAGCAACTGTGGCCTCATCCTCCAGGATGACAGTAACCTAAGGCTTCCCTCTGAGAGCTGTTACCTCTTCCTCCTTATGCCCTACATAAACTCACTGAGCTGCCAGGTTGTTGAGTGGGTGCCCTCCATTGGCATAAGCACAGGCCACCTAATCTCAGCTTTTCTGTACGTGTGTCTGTCTGTTCTTCAGTGTCTGTCATTTCTTTATTGCAGTGTCACCCCAGTCAAGTTTCCAGGACAAGCCATGGAGAATGGATACACACGAAGACATGCACATGAGTGTGGCCACACAACCTCTCCCACAGATACATACTCTATGTATGTATTTATATATAATTTAAACCTCCATAAAAATATTAGGTGTGGTGTACACCTTTATCTCAGCTCTCAGTAGGGAGAGACAAGTAGATCTCTGGGAATTCAAGGCTAGCCTGCTCTACAGAGTGAGTTTCAGGACAACACCAAGAGACACTCAGTGAAACCTTGACTCTAAAAACCAAAAATCCAACCAAACAAACAAAAATTATTATAAAACAGTATACTGTTTTAGTCATCATCAGTCTTATATGTACCTCACCCCATTCTACAAAGCTTGATTTATTTAGAATTTATGTATATGAGTGTTTGTCTGCATGTGTGTATGTTCACTACATGTATATCTGGAACCTATGAAGATCAGAAGAGAGTGTTGGATCCCCTGGAACTGTTGTTACAGATGGTTGTGAGCCACCACATGTATGCTAAAAATGAACCCATGCAGGTCCTCTGCATGAGCAGCAAGTGTTCATAACCACGAGCCATCTTCCAGGCCCTCACCTCTTAAATATATGTCCCCTCTTGACCTTTACCATTTAAGTAATCTTGTGCAATTACTCTGTGATGCTTGAACAATGATGGAATTATCTACTGATGCGTTTGTCAGACCCTGCAACTTAGACACAAGCTTCTGTGCCTAAAGGGCAGAGGGATCAAAATTACATTTTCTTCTAATTTTGTTGAACTATTATTCAGACGTTAGATCTTTTGCTTTTATCTTTTATGAAGTTTGTCTTTTCTGTTACCATTTCTACTTTCTGGAAAATCACTTGGAGGGGGGCTAGAAAGATGACTCTGTGTTTAAGAAAGTTTGTTGCTCTACCAGAGAACCCAAGTTCACTTCCCAGCATCCACATTGGACAGCTCACAGTCATCTGTAGCTCTAGTTCCAGGAGATTCAACACTTAATTCTGGCCTCCATAGGCACACACCCACACACCCACATACCTTTATAACTCATGTGAGGCACCTAGAGAAATGGCTCGAAGGTTAAGAGCAATAACTGCTCTTCCCATGATCCAGGTTTGATGCCCAGTATCCGCATGGTTCACAGCTATCTGTAACTCCATTTCCAAAGGATCTGATACTTTCTTCTCTTCTGGCCTTATTGGGTACCAGACATGTGCATGGTGCACAGACATAAATGCAGGTAAAATACACATGCATATTAAATTAAAACTAAGAAAATCATCTAGGAGCTGAAGAGACACCTCAGTGGTTAAAAGAGCACATTACTCTTGCCGAGGACCTGGGTTCAGTTCCCAGCAACTGCATCAAATGGCTCATAACTACCTATCAGTCTAGCTCAAAGGGATACAACACCTTCTTTCATTTCTTTAGGGCTCTCTTAAATCTGTGGCATGCACACACACATACATATACACATAAGTAGGTCATGGAATGACAGCTCAGTAATTAAGAAGCATTGCTACTCTTCTAGAGGATATGAGTTCAAATTTTAGCACCCACATCAGGCAGCTCACAAGTACCTATAACTCTAGGTCCAGGGGATCCTATGTCCTTCTGGCCTCTTCAGGCATAGGGAGTCTCTCTCTCTCTTTCTTTCTCTCTCACTCCCCTGTACCCCCCCTCTTACACACACACACACACACACACACACACACACACACACACACACACACACACACACAAATAAAAATAGAATCTTTAGGCCGGGCGTGGTGGCGCACGCCTTTAATCCCAGCACTCGGGAGGCAGAGGCAGGTGGATTTCTGAGTTCGAGGCCAGCCTGGTCTACAGAGTGAGTTCCAGGACAGCCGGGGCTATACAGAGAAACCCTGTCTCGAAAAA